>APFE031399577.1:0-34788 GCA_000404065.3 Pinus taeda
ACGGACCACTAGAGGCCAAAGGCTGTCCTTGATAGGGTTGTCCTTGCGGGCCTCCCTGTTGACCTGGGTAATTCTGGCCGAAAAATTGTTGCCCATGATTAGGCTACGAGTAAGGTTGTTGACCCTGGTAGGGTGGTCCTTGGGATGGTTGTCCTTGACCTTGATGGTACTAGCCGCCACCATACCCGGTGGTACCCCAAGCCACGTTCAATGGAACGGAAGCCTCAACATAAGGCTCTTCAGGCAAGGAGGTATACAAATAATGATTCTCAGGATCATAATAGGGGCCTTGCCAATCTGGACTCTGGACATTACGCAAGTACTGAAAATATGCCTCCTCTATCATCATATGATCGGAAATAGGAGGAGCACCACTTGCGGGGTGCACAACTCTAGCAGTATGTGTCGATTGACCACTTTGTGTTGGACCTCAAGATGGGCCTATAGCAGAAGTGACAGCGGATGACACTGTAACGGCACTAACAACTGGAGTTGACGACGCGACACAGACGGTCGGATTGGTTGGGACTGCTGTAACAGTAATATGGTGAACTTGGGAAACAAACAGTCCTGTGGTAGGGACGATGTTTTGATCCCACACAGAAGAGGAAGCTACAGAGTTCATAGCATCCCTGAAAGATCTATAGCGCGCCGGCACCGTGATACCCAAAGGTGTAATGGTGTAGGGCATAGAGATGATTGGGGATGTAGCCGAAATGGGAGTATCAATACTTGACATGACGGACAGCCCACTCGACATATGAGATGTGTCACCCATATCGGAAGAAGCCATCGGAGATGGGACACTGACAGGAGTGGCAGGAAAATCCTCTTCAGAGGGCTCCCAAATAGGGTTCCAAGAAAATTCGTAGAATTCGTCCTCTAGAGCTCGAGAATTCAACGGTTGGATGCTTGGAACAATGGGAAGAGCATCACAAACCGGTGTCTCAGGGGCAACAGAAGATGGAGACCCTTGGTCACTTGGGACAGGAGACGGAGTTGATGGATCTGCCAGGATGATCAAACAAAGACCCTAAGCAAACTAACGATAAGAGACCCTACTCAAAACTAAACGCACACAAGATCTACCAAGGTAAATGTTATCGTAGCCGAACAAATTTTATGACACCAGGACACAACTTGACCTTTTCATGTTTTAAGAGTCGAGAAAAGGACAAAAGGTGACTCTAGTCGACTTCGAATGTTTTGAGAGCCCGAAGTGACAAATGCTCTATAGAGCCTTTTCTTTTACAGAGTCCGAAAAGGATCAAAAAGTGACTGCTCTGGAGAAACTAGGCAAAGGGGTTTACCAAACAATCTGTAAAACTGCTTATACACCTTGGCAATCGTATGAAAACCAAGGACTTTCCGTACTGCAGTCAATCTTCCTGAATGTTGTGTTCGATGCGTTACGGCTTGTAAGGCGGCAGACACGGCTTCCTGTGGATCAAGGATGTAAACCTAGTGGAGTCTCCCCATATATACGCGACAATACGTGGGAGCCCAAATCCGTGCTAGACCACAATTGAATCACACCAGGAGGAATCACCCAACCTTAATGCGAAAACAAGAGTGACTAGGTTTAACGACGCCAAAGCACGTCTCTAGCCTAGACCTCTAGAATGTTTGCGTTATGTTCCAATGCATTTTTAAGTAAATTCGGTTTATTTTATGGTTGATATTTTAGTTAAGTTTCGATTTAAGGCCCTACCATATGTAATCTTCCACAAATTCCTAGATGCAAGCTACATGCGAAAGAAAGCCATTTTGTTCGATGAATACTAACTACAAGAAGGTTAAGAGTTTCAATCAAACAAAACGAACTCAACCAACCAAACAACCTAATGCAGCTAATGGCAAATAAACAAAATTTTTTCTTTTCAATAATGCAAATAACGAAAAGTTCTATTTCATTCACTGTTAAATGCAAAAGAGGTTATTTGATTCCTTTCTACAAGCACAATGCACTAGACCAAATTTCGAAAGATAACAACACTGAGCAAAGAAGCAAATTCACCCAATGAAGACTCAATGAAATCCCAAGACACTAAAAAAGTTCTCCAAATCGAAAGGAAAACAAGGCTTCGCACAAGCTATGTGATCTAAGCTCAAACAAAGCTAGAACGAAATCCAAGCAAACAAGAGCAAGTTGTTCGGAAATCACTCAAAAATACTTCAACAATCACTGAAGAAAATGCAAAAAGCAATCAAAAGGTTAACTGGACAATCAAAGAACCCAAAACTCCCACGGGAGGCTCGACACACATGGCCACTAAATGCCCTAGGGTTGAGGTGTGAAATCGATGGAAAGAGGCAAACACCCGGAGGACAAAGGTTGCAAACCAGTCAAACAAGGCTTAAGCACACTCCAGCAACTGAAAAAGAGGTGGAAAAAAGCAAATCCAAGCTCAGATAGCAAGAAAAACAAGTAGACCAAAAACTACACGGCCTGGCGCGACTGTCAGGCTGCAACGCGTGCTAAACAGGGATTGGCGCGGGTTGTCAGTTAGCAACAAGGGCCACTAGCGCGGCTGTGACGGCAAAAAGGGCGCTAACAAAGTTTGCTAATTTCAAAAGAAAAATACGCAGTCCAGGGCTTGGGTCACAAGCTTAAAGCAAGTCAAAAAGTACAGGGGTAGCAAGAAATTTGATCCAAAGGCTTATCTAAGCAAGCAATCAAAGAAAAACCAAAGAGACAAGACAAACTCCAAGTTGTTTAGTTTGTAAGCCAAACCAGAGATCGACTGAAGCGGCTTTGATCTACTTCACTACCGCAAAGAAATAGTGTTTCGAAGGCTATCTGGCTGTGTTTCAGACTCCTTCTAAGTTTACAAATCAAGACAACAAGCTAAACTCCCCAGTGGAGTCACCAAATTGTTGGAGAGGTAAATCCCCTCTACGGATAGAGGCGATCCCTACTAGCCCAGAATGGGTCTAGCAACAATCAAACAATGCTATCACGCAAGTTCCTAATTGCAAATAAAGAGTAGGTGATGAAGACCTACTTCAGATCCAACGCTTTAGTTCGTAGGAGAGATGGCGCTCACGTTCCTTTGCCTTGGCCGGTCACGATCCTCCACTATCCACGTAAATGGACACCTGCACACAAAGAGAACAAACACAAACCCAAGCGTGAAATCTAATATATGAAATTATACATCAGTCAGGAAGGATATAATTCAACATCAACCATTACAAGTACAACGAGAATGGAACCATAATGATAGTCATCTATTTATTAATATTCAACAAAGGAGAATACAACCAGCGTCCTGACGTGAAGTCCTCCTTTGGTTGGGTGCTCAGCTACACAAGTCTTGCAAAAGCTTGAAGGGGTGAGGGACAAGATCTCCCTCTCTTTAGTGACAAAGTCTCCTTACTTAGGGAAAACCTTACGGATACAAAGAAGGGTTCTTGCAACTCCAACCTTTTGATGTCTTCCTTTCAGCACAAGTATTGCCACAAGAGTCAAAGCTATTAGAACCAGGACTAGAACTAGCTTGCTCAAGCCAAGAGAACAAGCTTTTATAGAGGAGAAGGAAGAGATAAGGTCAATCCCCCACAAACATGGATTTGGCTTCATCACTTGGAAACTTCCATGGAATGGTGGCAAACAACTTTCCATCCAAGGAGATTCGAAGCCAAACCATCCTCACTCAACTTGGTATCAGTTTGGTGAATGAGGTGGATAGAAACTTCGTAGGTTTGAGTGGTTGAGAATTTTTTCCCAAACTGGTTGGTGCGATTGCGACTCTGAGATAGAGCACCAATGGTGCGCCCTTTCTTTAGGATTTTCCCCATTGGCATAGGCATAACACAGGGCACCAACGCTAATGAAAAAATGTCTATTTTTAGGGGCAATGAGCAGGAGATGTCTTAAGGGCATATGAAGCTCATGTTTAGAGGAGAATAAGGCAAGTGGTTTCAAGTCTTGTCACTTCTCACAAGTCCCGGAATGGGTCCTCCAAGATGCAGGAGAGGGGTAACAGGGACGGTGACAAACGGTGACAAATTACTGTGTAACAAGGACCTCGCAGACAACGAGAAGTTCCCACATTTAGAGACTAACAACCTCATGAAGCAGAGCACAAAGCGGTCAGTTACAACACTAGAGTCGTGAAAATGGTTGTGTGTAGTAGAGAAGGCTAGACTACTTCATCTACTATGGATTCCACATTTTCACCATGCACCTATCACAAATTCGTCAACAGGAAACTGATTTTACTGGTGCACAATGGGTACTTATGGCTGGAGGAGCCTATTCCCATCATGGTAGATCTTATCCACAAGATTTCTCAGCTCCCCTGTAAGGGAAAGGACCCTACAGATATAGACAGCAAAAGGGGATATTTGGCACTTGTAGAGGCCATGAAGAAGAAGTAAAAACTGGAAAAGAGGAAGAGGGGTTATAAATCAATAGCATTAAAGATAAAGTGGTGTGCATAGCCACCCAACTCTTAGTAGAAAGGTGATGAGAAAATTATGCAGAGATGAGGTACCAGTGTCAGTAGGTGCACTGGCAGAACAATGCATGGAGGGGGTCCAATTCAACTGGGATGAGTTCCTCTGCGAAGAGTTCCTCACTAACTGCAAGGAAGCTCAAGAGTAGGGCAAGACCTTCCACTACGTGTGGTTGCCCCTATTGATTTTGCTAGTAACAGGGGAACTGCCTGAGGACAGTCAATTCCGTAATATTGAACATGAATTACCAAAGGCCACAAAGTACACATTGCTCTAGGCTATGAAGGATGCCATGCAGATCCGTGAAACAAAGATCTTCTGGGTGCTCATGGAGGTGAGAGTCTAGATGTGGATCAACAGGAGGTCGTTCTTGTCCCCCACCGTGTACAACAGTCTATGGAGCTTTGTAGACTTCAAGGTGGATATGCATAATGTGTATATCAAAGCATGTAAATATCCAACACAAAACTAGACCAAGCTCCCCTTCATCACTATTGATGACGCGATCTTCTCCATGCTGGAATCATGGCCTCTTGAGTGGTGCGCCCCGGATCTGGCAGAGAAGGATAGAACAATAGCACAAAAGTAGAAGGATGCAACCAAGTTGCTTGTCACAAAGTTGGCCAAGCAGAGGCACAAAAAACAAGCGACCTCGGAGGTAAGGGCTGCCTGTGAAGCAGCGAAGGCAACCACAAAACAAAGAAAGGCCGTCAAAGAAGCAGCAACAACACAAGCAATAGGGGCCACCATGACATAGGAGTAAGGGGGCCAGAATGTGTCTACAAGATAGGGACCAGATACAGCAGAAGGCGCAGTCCTAAGCATAACTTCCACCCAACTGAAATGGCCACATGCCACGGAGTGATCAGGTTCACAAAAGAAGTCCAAGGCATCCAAACTAGACATCGAACCAATTACATTGACAAAGGGTGACCTTGATGACATCGGCAACACAGTTCGCGAGGTCACGAGGGAAGTGTTCCAGGAAGCCATGACAGAGTAACAGATTGTGTTAGGGGCCCTGAGAGCACAGCTACAAGAACATTAGGTGTTGCCCCCACAAGAAGGAGCAGTAGCTGCCTACGGCACTATAGGCACATTAGCAGCAGAGAACCTGCTACGTGCAAAGATGGCTAACACCATAGTGTTACTGGAAGGAGTGCTAACAATAGAGAACGACGATGACAGAGCTGCAGTAAGAAGGATCATGGGAATGGGCCTTAATTTGGCTGCCCCTCCGTGGGCCACATTGTATTCACTATAGGATGGCATCATAGCAAAACTCTGCGCCAAGGAGGGCCACATAATCTAGGTATTAAGTGAGCAGAAGATCAACATTGAATAGCTAAGCCTGCAGCATGATGAGCTAGTGGACCAAAATTAGCATATCATACAAACGGTTGATGAAGCATGTCGGCGCATTCCAGAATTATCCATCACCACAAACCTACCAACCAAGATGTGGATCCACTGCCTAGAAAGTGGAGTCCAAAGTGCGCACGAGGAAGCGACGCACATACAACTAGAGCTAAACCTCCAGATTGCTAAGTTGCGGATGAAGGTGCAACCTTCCTATCCTCCAGAAGTTAAAGAACAATGTGTTAGAAAATTCAAACAGGATTGGAAGAAATTAGAAGGGCAGTGCAGAATTACACCGGTAAGTTAGACCAAGCGTTCGGCTTCCTCACATCCTTGCAGGAAGACCCCAACATACAACGCTTGGAAATAGAGGTGCACAAACTGCAGCAACAGTATGACAGTGTCCGGGGAATGGCGTAGACAGCCATCCTCACCCAATGGCTAGCAAAGATGTAGCAAGCAAGGGAACTGAAGGAGTAGGTGGATACTATAAGACAGAAAGAGGCACTTCTCAAAGCATGCATCCAGCCTTAGATTGATGAAGCCTTCACCATTACGGCTGAGATTGAGGGCAAGCTCACACAAATGCAGGGACTATATGCTCTAAGACAGATAGCAGAGCCTCACAGAGAAGCAACAAAAGAGTGCATGCAGCAAGTCCAGCAAATAGCATAACAGTGCAAAGCGGGCCTCCAAGCAGTACGAGACTAGTTGGAGGGGCTTCGCGCCAAGATCACCATACCAGTAGAGTGACTCAGGATGAGTCACATTGATTGTGTTGGGGGCCTATTAGGCATGGAATCCCCCCAACAGCATGTTTTGGGGCTCAAAGCCCAAGTTTTGGTCAAAAGTTGTTGTAAGACTTTGCGAATTATTGGTGCGGAGCACAAAGTATAGATGAGTCATAGGGCTATCCGCCATGAAATATTGTAATGTAATGTGAAGTTATGTTGACCTACCCATGGTCCGTGGACCATGGGATTGTATAAATAGAGTAAGGCTCTAAGTGTAAAGAAGGGGATGCTTTTAGAGAAGAATAGGAATGGTTAAAGCTTAGAAGAAGAGTCTAAGTGTATTGGGTCATAGTGGTAGGAAGAGGCTCTGCAGTTGAGTGCACAGAGGCCTAGTAGAGTCCGCAACTGAGTGCGCGGACCCATGCAGATGAGTGCACAGGGCAGTGTCAAGTCTGTAATCTGGATCAAAGATTAATAAAGAGAAGTTGATTCCTATTTTGGTGTATCTGTTTTGCATTGTCTTCTTTACTTTTATATTGGTTTATTTTATCGTGCACTCTAATATGATATATGAATATGCTATAATAATCATTAATCTTATGCACAAAAGTTAAGTAATTGGGTAATAAAAGATTAACACTAAGAAAATTGGGTATTATACAGGTTGTGCCCCGGGTAGGGCTGCATGGAAGCAACATCACAGTCTACGAAGGCCTAGCAAGTGCGCATAGCAATGGGTCAGACCGCGAACCTCCAGAAGCCCATCAGACATCCCTAGAGTGCAGAAACCTGGTTATATCACCCTCCCATACTACTTCAGGTGTGACCTCAGTCCACGCTCCGCATACTGTTGTTGAAAGGGCCAGTAGTACTAGGATTTTCTTGGCTAAATAACCTCTGAACCTGGGTCAGGCCCATACAAGCCAACACAGTGTTAGGTTTTTTTTTATCTATTTTTATAGTTGGAAAACAACCCTCCATCCTTTTCAATTATAGTCAATTTTTGGCCAATTCCATCCATGACCAATTTGTCAATTTCAAAGCAGAAGGTGTCTTTATGTATTAGTCATTACTAGTCTACTTTATGTTATTTTACCAGTAAGACGAATTTAAGTTCCCTCTATAGAAGATAGATAATGAAGGTAACCCTTGGTCAATCATTCCCTGGACTTCTTTGGTTAGAAATAACTCAAAAGAATATTCCTATACTGATTATGTTGATAAGTTTTTGTATACCCCACTATGTTTGTTGAGCAATGGTGCGATCCCAAGGATTTCACCAAAAATAAAGAAATTTTTGCATTTAGCATATCAAGCTAAAGTGGGAGACTAGTATTTATACCATAACTACAATCAAATCATAGTTTATGGATCAGAATTGCCTCCATACAAATTGCCAATTTTTGTACCTATTAGGAATGTGCATTAGAATACACAAGGCAAATGCTTAATATGGATGCGTTTCATTTTGTCTCCTACAAGAAGAAAGCACAATTCAAACTGAAAGCTCAGATAGGGCCTGAAATCTTCAACACTAGATTTGTAGCAAAGGAATTAGATGTTATCTTTAGTCATATGAAATTCAAACTTAGTTTCTCTTGGTCTTATGATCCCCTAGGTATCGTTTCAAAACTTGGAATAGCATATAAGAGTACCTCTTATGCACACACACCAAGGCCTAAAATTGAAATAAATAAAATCAAGAGGAATGAACAAAGGGTACTCTACAGGAAGCTGAAGAACAACTTGTCAGCCAATCATATATGCAGACACCAATTCCTAAATAAAAGGAGGGAAAAAGGGAAAGGCAAGCCATGCCCCCTACCAATTCTGATAATTCAGATGCATAATTTATTTTTTTTAAAGAAAGAAGAAGGACCCAAATAATACTTAGAAATTAGATTCTCTAATTTTGTTTATGCCTCAGATAATTACTATTCAAAATGAAACTCCAAAGGAAAGGGACACACAATAGCCAACCACAGTTATTTTATCAAGGACCCCTATCACTCCTTCTAATCAAGTAGAATAAACAATACAATCACCTATTGTAGAAAAAACAGTCCAGTCTCCAGTATCATCCAAATTAGAGATTTCAACTCAAGAGAGTATCTTCTCAAGATATAGGGAGATAAAATTAAAGAACAAAGCTCTGAAGGCTTCCACATACTCTGACTTTTGGAAGAAGACCACTAAGACACATCAAGATTACTTTTTGCATTTGATTCATTAAAAGGACAATTCCAGATGTCCTTCATGGAACCTCTAGTGCCAACTCCTAGGAGTGTTGAAGACTATAAAGCCTCCATTTTCTCAATAGATACTAGAAAAATACATGAAATAGATTAGATCGATTTACATAATCAGAGAGGGAAGCTAATTTTTTCAACCCTAACCAATTCAGTAATGATCGCTTCCAAGTTATAGTCATCTTTGAATAACATGAATTCTCAGTTAATAATTGAGAAGATGTCATCATTTGCTAAGGACAAAAGAATGAAATCTTTGGAAGACTTCATCATAAAGCTAGGACATGATCCTAATGATATTAAAGTAGCAGAAGAGCTCATCAAGAAAAAAGAAGAAAACATTCAAGCATTGAGGAAAAAATTGAAGTCGCCCTCCACAGAACATGCTCAAGCTAAAGGGGTTGCCAATATATAAATGAGGAAAGAAAAATTATTTACTTTAGTGATAGAGAAAAATGCATAGATTCAAAATATGGAAGAACTGTTGAAAGAAAAAGAATAGTGGGAAGTAGTAGGGGAATCTACATAAGGCACATGTACAATTGCAGAGGTCACATATTTAGAGTCTACAACAAAGCTTAGCAAAGTTATAGATGAATTAACAATAGTTCAAGTTGATTAAGATAGATTATCAGCAACAATGGCCAAGATGGGGGAGAGTAAGATTAAAAATGACAATGCATATTGGTCAGAACTCTAAAAAAAATACAAACTCATCCAAGAGATACAAAAATATGAAGACCAGTCCTTTGTCATTCAGATGTTGGCAGAGGCTAAGAACAATGTTTGGCAGAATATAAAATGCTAGCATAACAGACAAGTGGCCTTCAATTCAGATTACTTTTGAGTAGGAAGAACTTATACATAGAGTCAAGACAACAATAGAAAATATAGAGGTAGATTTGTAGCATAGACCATAGGAAGCACAAAATATTATCAAGCTACGAAATTCCAAAACCAAGGAGGAACTAGAAGGCATGAATATTCTAGATAAAAAACCAACGGTCATGGATGTCAAGATGATTTTGATAAAAAATAATTTCATAACATAGTCAAAAAATAAATGTAAATATCTTGAGTTGCAGGTCAAAAGGTTCAATGGGAAATTTACATTGCTACAGGAAGAAGGCTTTCTTACTCTCATGAATTCTAATGGAAAATTGATCCCATTAGAAAACTCCCAAGAAAATCTCTGCAACATAGGTGTTGATGCTTCCCAGTTTGCAAAAGCTAAAGGAGTTATCACTAGAGAAGTATTCATACAGGGGGTCCAATTTGATTTGAATATCCAGCACGAGGTGCACCACCTTTTTGTAAATAAACCCACTTTTGACACTTAAACCAAAGTTGATGAAAGATTCAGGAATATGGTTAGTGTTGGGTTCATTATAGGGTCTATAAATGTACCAACATTTAATTTGTCAATCCGGAGAGTTCGTGAACTTCGAGATGCAGCACTAGAAATGCTAGAGAGAGTCCCTAGTAACCTGCAAAACAAATTCTTGTCTATCTTGTGATTAATCTTGAAAATAAATGTAATCCTACACTAGTGTGAGAAATACCAATCCAAACAATTAAAAGCATGCGGGAAATTAAAATTAATCAATGCAAAAAGAAATTCTAATTGCAAGTAAACAGAAGGGAAATCGGAACTAGAAATCAAGCAGTGCCAGTGCAATAGTGAAAAAATTGTAAATGCTGGAATAAATTCAAAAGCAATGCAAACTATTCTTCTTGCACTAATTCTACCTGTACTAGTTCTGCTTGCACTAATTCTATGTAACAATCTGCTTGCACTAATTCTATGTAACATTATGCTTGCACTAATTATGTGTAATAACAATCTAGAAGTTAAAGGAAACTATCATATTAATTAAACATTTATCGATTCAAACATAGTGTAGTTTCCTTATTTATAAATATCAGCTCAACAAATGTAAAAATCACAACTTTAGATATAAATTAATAGATCCGGATTAATTTATAGAATTAGAGTTAGAGCTTATAAAGGTAGATCCAATCTTGTGGGTTCTGGAAGGACACTATGTTTGTTTAAAATATTTCAGGTGCAATTATAATTAATAATGCAACAAATGAAATAGAAACAATTTGCAGCAGCTCAATTAACCTTCAAACTGAGAATAATGGATTGCAACAAATTGAATTAATTCTTGGAAATAAAACATATGTAGAAATTTATATAACATTAATTGAAGGCAGAAAGAAACTGTAAAGAAATCAAATTCACACAGCAAGCGAACAAAAATTGAAATGCTATTTCAAAGATGAGAGCAGTGTGAAGCTAGTCTAGTGGCCAACCCAGCCAACTCGCATCCTCTTTGATTGCCTAATCCACATAGAAATAGAAACCATTAGATGCAATAGATGAATAGACAAAACATGAATAAAAATTGCTTCAATTAATTATAAAACATAGTCTTTTACATAATGCATACGTTGGTTAATCCCAGCAAGTAGGAGAAGCATTCCACACTGTAATCCACAGCCTGCTACATTGGAACAACTTCTCCTCCCTTCTGTGTTGTGCATCTTTGTGTGTGCTTTTTCCCTCTGCTTAATTGATTGACTAAATTAATTAGCTAGGCTCGGAGCCATAACTCTTCTTTTATAATCTTTTTACACTCCAAACTTGGCATAAAACAAGCCAATCCTTTGCAAACATCATGAGGATGAATCCCAACTAATTATCATTAATAGGATATGAGTACAACCATTTCCCTATTGAAATAATGGAGATTTACCACGAATTTCCCAAATCTGGGCATTTTCTAGAATTCTGGAAAAGTTGGTATTTTTAACAAACTTCCTCTGAATCCCCCTTTGTATCTCCTTAGCCATTATGCATTTTGGAAAAGGGCCTGAGCCTTACTCAATTTCCTATGCTGGGAGAAAAACCCATGTTTCAGAATTATGATATTCACTATGATCGATGTGGAAATCAAGGTGTAAATAGGAAGTCCGGAAACTTCTACAAATTTGGGGCTGTAGCATTAATTATTCTCTAAATATAAATCTATATGACCTAGGTGTGTCTTGGCTTATGTGGAAGTGTTCAAATGACATTTTGATCATAAACCTCTTTCAGATTCTCTCATAAATGTGTCATTGTATGAAAGTCCCAAATTGGTGGAGGCACGCTATAAAACTTGCATTGGTGCAGGCACGAACTTAATTGGTGTAAGAATTTGTTGCACAGTGCAGGCAGGTAAGTGTAGGTTCAAAACATGATCAAATCAACTTTAACCTGCAACATACAAACCTTTATTAAACTTCCATTAATGCTATTTTAATCCTGTTAAAACAAAAGAAGTAACAAATACTTCCAACAATGATCATTTAATGAAACAGTAGCATGAGAGGGTTTGAGTGAAAAATGAGACAAAAATGAGGCCCAATAGTTACCATTTCTATTCCAAGTGAAGAAATATGGGACTGATTGTTAGAATTGATCGACTAAAGTGTAACCAAAGTCACAAAAATTTTAGGATAATAGGAACAACCTTTTCAGGGAAGTAGAAATAGTCATCAACAAACTCCTAGATAGCCTGAACAACTATTGGGGATGAGATCTCCAAAGGATAGTTTTTTGGGCTAAAAGCCCATGTTTTGGGTCAAATTTTGTAATAAACATGTAAATCCTTTGCATCTTTTGGTCGCAAAGTCCGAAGGTGTCATGAGTCAGAAAGGGTTTTCTGCCCTTATTTTTGTAAAGTCAAGTCAGCTATAAAAGATCCACCCATGGTTTGTGAACCATTGGATTGTATAAAAAGAGCTAAGTAAGTAAGCTCTAAGTAGTTCAATAGTCGCTAAGATAGTCATAGCTCTGAATTAAGAAGTCTAAGCTTTAGGTCATAGCATAGGTAGACGCTTTGCAGTTGAGTGCACAAAGGCCTAAGGTGGAAGTCCGCAACTGAGTGCATGGACCCCTGCAGCTGTGTGCGCAGGGTGGATAGAGTCTGTAATCACTTGAAGATATCAATAAAGAGAATTATTATGCCAATTCTATGTCTTTGCGTCGGTTAATTCATCTTGTTGTATTGTGTATGAATTTCATTTATAATGCTTATATGATGTGCGAATGTATGTAATTACATTGGTTAAGTGAACACAAGTAAGAACATTTGTTTACACAGTGCTAACTATGATTGTTTAATAAGATAAGTAAGACACTTAGACTAGTTTGGGAATCTGCACGGTACGCTACCCTAGTAGTGTGAAAGTACTTAAGCTGTAGGTTAGGGTTGCACGAAGGTCAATCGCACCTTTTCGTAGGGGTACTGACGGGCGGAATAGAGGGCTAGTCTAGCAAGCCCTAGAACTAAGTGACCTGTGTGAAAGAAGGAATAGAAGGAATAAACTGACATCACGACCATCTCAGGGTGTGGAAACTTGGTTCCAGAATCCCCCCATACTACTTCGGGTGAGACTTCGGTCCACATTCTGAGGGTTGATGCCAAAAGGGCAAGTAGTGTAGAAATTTGTTTGGCTAACTAACGTTGAACCTGGGTCAGGCTCCAACAAGCCAACAAATGGTTTTGTTGTCGGGACTAGAATCTGCATAAGAGATGTGTGATGATGTATCACTGGAATCCAACTAAGAAAGAGATCAGTGACTGGTTGGATAGGAATTTCCACAAATTCACGATGTAGGAGAACAAAAACCCTCAACTGGCGAAGGAATAGTGGCTGAACAGTTACCTATATATAGAGATCCACGAGATTTGTTTCTGCTCCTTTCCGGTTGCAATATACGAGTGGATTGCAAAGCTTGCAGATAGCCAAGGAAGATGCAAACTTGATGGTCCTATTGTTTGGATCCCAGAGCTAGTACAAAGATTGGATGCATCTAAGGATAATATTGCCTGCGATGTCAGTCATTGGTTCGATTATGTCATAGGAGGATTTGTGACTGAATTCACGGTTGATACCTCAGTAAGCTATAGCGAGGAAGAGTGATGCTTCTTTAAAGGATCGCGAGGTTAGTACTTGAAATATTTGAATACCTGGATTAAAATGTTATTGTGTGAAAAGTGGGTTATGCAGCTACCTTGATGTTTGGAGCTACACAAAGCAGAAAACATTACAGGAATGAAGGAAGAAAGGGTCCTAAATATAGTCCATTGATTTCGCCTCCATGGGGTGATGAAGAAGGAGTAGATCAAGCTTCTCCACGAAGTGCTATTTAGTTAATAATAAAAGTATTCCTGTAACTGCCACCTCCACCCACACCACCTCCAACTTCACCACCATCACCAACAACTTCACCTGTACCACCCCCACCTCCACCATAGTTCAATATGGCAAACTCAGGGAAGTTGCCTTTATTCAAAGGCTTGGGAAATGAGGACTCAGACCAGTTCTAGTTCATTGTGAAAGTTGTATGGGAAGCTTAGGGTGTTATAGATGATCACATGAAGAGGGCGACACTGGTTAGTGCTCTACAGGATCACGTGCTAACCCAGTACATTAAGTACTCTAATGATAACTTGAATGCTGGAGTGGCAGACATCCAAACCACTTTGAAAAAAGAATTCAACAGGCATAAATCTGAAGCACGGTCTATTGTGGGTTTCAAACAAATCACAATGCAACTAGGCGAGACACCTTGGGAACTAGATCAGAGGTTCAAGTGTAAGATCTGCAAAGCTAACATGAACTTAGCAGACAAACAACATTGTGAATGGTTTGTGGCTTCGCTCCTACCACAATTAAGGGTTGCGATGTCACAACAAAAGAAAACAACTCAAGCAGAGGCCTTGGAGATTGTAATGAGATTGCATGAAACACCGATGCAAAATCCAAATCTGGGGGTTCAACAAATCTATGCGTAGTTGAAAAATATTTTCCTTAAGATGCAAAGTTTGAAGTAGGATAGAACAGTTTGGCTAGAGGTGCACGAAGAAGTATGGTGCCTAAAATGAAAAGGTCAGGGGTATGACAAAGACCATTGCTCGATCTTTGCGAACTATATTGTGGGAGAAGGATTGATGCCTCTAAGGCCAGAAACTCAAGAAGGACTGAGTGTGGGGCCTACATTGTGGTGTGCTATATGTCAGGTAGCAGGAAAACATGCCACGAATAATTTTCATTTGCTGCAGAAGTTTGTATAGACACCGCAACAACTATTCTGCAACTTCTATAGGTCGGTAGGGCATGATGAGCATAATTACAGAAGTTATGAATTGATGATGGATAGAACACCCACTTATAGGGTTCAAGCAAAAATTCAGCCCCCTAATCAGAGCATGGGGATGGTGTCAACAGGCTTTTAGGGGCGCAGACAGGCTTTCTGTGGTGCGAACAAGGCCGAGGTGGAGAAGGACCTAACTGAGGTCAAGGATAGCTAATCTGCTACAATTGTGGAGGACCAGGACACTATGGCCATAATTGCACTAACCCAACACATCCATTGTACAAATATTGGACTCTGTTTGATCATGAAACAGAATACTGTCCTATGCTGATAGTAAGGATACATGACAAAGGGGCGCTACCCCCACAACCAACTCAAAACCTACAAATGATGAGGATTGAGCTGCACGAAGAGGATCTGAACATGAATATAGTGCTCTGAAGTGGAATCACAATAGGAGATGACAAGGGGAAACAAGCCGAAGATAGTACATGGGTTTGCAAGGCTCCGATGAAGGAGGTTGAGTTCGATTTGGAGAATGCATGTGAAACATTCATGGAAGTGAAGAAGAGCTTTGCGAAGGCCTCCACCTCAAGGAGCAAGCATAAGCCTGATCAAGAGTGGTTTCGGGAAAACTAGTGTCTTTTCGATCTGCTAGTCCCACTGAGACGGGTAGCTATCTTAGAAACAAACAATCAAAGTAACATGTGATTTCATTTATGTATGATAGATAAGAGAGAAGCAAAGAGTACCAACCTGAATCTTTCGCTTGGATCCTTACTTGTTTCCTCTCTCCCTTGATAGAGATTGCCACTCCTCTCCTACTTGTCTCACTTTAGAGAATACCTATAGAGGAAAAGTAACAAAACACCATCAAAGCATCATGATATTTAATACTATAAACAATGTAGAATCAGAAATACATTGACCATACAATTGCATTCACAAATAAACGAGATTCACGAATACATGATTATATGGAGGAAAACTCAAATAACTTTATTAATAGTAGAAGAGAGGATTACAACCTAGTTGTCTAATCCAGCATCATCCTCCCAGCATGAAAGCCCTCTTCACCTCACGAAAATCAAGATGACCCAACAATACAATGTTCCTTCTCAAAGAGAAACCAACAACACTTCCTTACAAATTACAAAATTCCAGCCTCTAGATCTCTTAGATGAGGGATCCATATATAGATGTCTTGCAAGGGGGTGATTCATCTCTGGGTTTTTGATTAGTGTCATTCCATTGATAGTTCTTGGTTCCACTTGGAGATTTATTTTGTCTCTTACTCATCCCTGGGCGAATTCAAAGAGGCAAGTGTCATAGGAGAAGTTTCTAGAAGATTCCATGAGCATCCACTTAGCAAACTGTCTCTGCCATTTGTCTCTTCTCGCTCATCACACCCCACAGAAGGCCCTTTTAGTATGCATTTCACTTGGCTAGTGTAGTATCAAGTATGTGTCGCGTCTTGACCATGGATTAGTTAGTATGGTCTAGTTTTGGCCAGTTCTGAGTAGTTTTTCAAGTCGAACTTCTGGGAAATGATGTAATCAGTTGACCATGATCTTTTAGGGCATGAAAAAACACTTATAGAGGTTAAAGAGCCCTTGGTTTATCGACATATATGATTGGCGTTGCACTGCCCAAATATGTCTATAATAGTGCCCCCCTAAAGCATGAGGTCGTAAATCTTCTGATGTCGAGTGAAATGCTTTATCATGAGGATCCGAGGTATTCAAACTAGAAGGTGACCTATAATAAGATACAATACAATACATCATCATCATATTATTTCATGATCTAGCTGAGGCCAACATTCCCATGCTCAGCTTTTATAAATTCATTTTCATGTACATGGAACAAATAACCACTTGTGGTTGCAAACTTGTCATTCTTATATGTAGAGTCATCATCCTTTAGTTTGGATGATCATCTGTGCAGCTTCTGTGTACATTTGATGTCTTTTCTTTCCTTAAGATATCGCAACCTGGATGGATGAAACTAGATCCGGGGTATTCAAACTTGTTCAATCTTCACCCAATGTACAAGTCGATCCATGTGAAAGATGTTCTAAAGTCGAACATGGAAAGACATTGCCTGATTACCAACCAATGATGTAAGTTGTTAATAGGCGCAAGAGGAATCACAGATAATGATAATGACCCTCAAGGTACTATAGTATAATTCACGTGGTGTGAATATATGATTTGATGTCAAACACCACGCAAAATCTCTCGGTCGAAGGCCATTGATGTAAACCTATCGCCAGAAGTGAGAAACTTGCCATTGAGGCATGCAAGCTTCAAAGTACTAAAAGGGTTGTTTCTAAGTCAACTTCTTGGATAATGTGCTGATGTCGATAAGAAGTGACTCATCATAGGAGGGCCTTGATGTATCCCACATCTACGACATGAAACAAATAAAATGATTTTCTAGAGGTGTAAACGATCTGATGATACAAGGTTCAAGAATGGCAGTCATGAAAAATGGAGAGTGAAGGTATTGAGGCATTAGCTGGGTGGTAAATTCTATGAATGACTTCTCTTGAACATATTGGTGACACTGAAATGGATTGGTAGTGTTAACCCCAAAATATGGATGGTGTGGAGGACCAATGATGATATTACTGGTGAACGAAATAACCCAACCCGACTCAATCATGGTGATGGAGTGAAAGTGTCATGTTCAAGAGCGACTTGCTACCAATAAAGTTCTTCAAGTTTTTTTCCCTTTTTCCCCAATCATTGCTGACCAGTACCTATTTATTTTTGTCAAGCTTGAGGAGGATAACATATGCTTATTCTATAATTTTCCCTTCGGGAAAACATGTCGCTATGCTTTAGCGAGCCTAGTGACAGTGAAACTCGTTCTTGTCCAGGTGGACAAGTTTATCGCTATTGTTTTAACAAGTTTAACAACAAAGATAACTCGGTCCTTTTCATGTTTAGAGAGTTTGAAAAGGGATGAAAAGGAAACTCCAATAGTCCTTTTTCATAGCATAATCCCTTAAGTCCGAAAAAGTATAAAATAATATGAAAGGGATGACTTTTCAATCGCTTTAGCAAGCTGAAAAGACAAGCACTCGATCTTTTTGTTTGATAATCCCTCATGTTCTAAAATATTAAAATGTACAAGAGGGATGGCACTTCTCTTTACTTTAACGAGCTGGAAAGGCCAATAGCTTGGAAATATTTTCATATTTAACGAGTCTAAAAAGAGCTTAAAAGAAACTCGTTTTTGAGGAACAAGTGATGTTTTCAGGTAGCAGCTGGTTCCAGGTAAGTTTGGAACTTCTCAAAACATGGCAGTGAAGAGGGTGGCTAACATAATCACTTGTCACAATTGTTCCTCAAAAGGGTAAAAAATCAAGTGGAAGTGTATGATCGGCCAAAAGAATGGAGGTGATGGAAGAACACAACCAAGGTTCAAAAGGCTGATGGTAAGGCAATCATAGAGGTCGTTTATTGAAGGCGGGTTTATTTTTTAATGAGCTTGAACCTTGTGCCAACATATGCTCAGTGCTAGGTTTATTTTTTAATGAGCTTTAACTTTACAGAAACATTGCTCACGCCAGTCATTTAAAGATGTCTCTTGTTAGTAGGTTCATCTTTTAATGAGCTTGCACCATGCGAAACTTTTCTCATTGCCTTTTTCATGCAGACTAGAAACGACCAAACCACAGAGCTAACTACACTAAAGCTAAGGAATTACTGAGGTTAGGTAGTATGGTTTTGTGCTTGGCCGAGGCAAAATCCTTACTTTTGTTTGTCTGCACGCCGTCGACAAAGGTGAATGGTGGATAAGACCATTCACCTAACCCAAGAAGTTGAACTAACCTAAGCTAAAATCCTAAACTAAAACTGCTACAAAGCTAACCTAATTGGTCATCTTTTTCTTGCATAAAAAGGGTTGCATGCCCCCAGGTATGAAGAAAAGTAGAGTTTCCAGGTCATCGTATGGAAGTCCTTGCATTTAAGTAAGTTTGTTTCATCCACGGAGCAGACAAAACACTTCCTTGGCTTTGTCCATCGAAATAGACAAAGGTGAATGGTGTGAGCTTCCAATCACATAACCTTCGAGGAAATAAATGTTTCAGACTCATCCAAAATCCTATAATGAAATGGTGTTTCAGACCAATCATATAACCTACAAGGAAATCTATCTTTTCAGCTAGGTTCACCTGCCGAAGCAGACCAGGGTGCATGCCCCCTGAACTCCATTACCTTCACCGAACTACTCGCGGTAATTAGGTGGATGAAATGAAGGTTGAAGAGACATTCTTGATGTGAAGAGACCATTTAGGGATGATTTTTGACTTGTAGTTGTGTTTGAACCAAGGAATGAACGTTGGTCGATAAGTTATACCATTCTTCCTTCATGTGGGAAACACATCACTTGGAAGAGTGTGGAAACAATAGCTTCCATGCTATAAACATGGTCACGCCCAAGGATTAGATTGTAATCTAGTGGCCCTTGGACTACCATCACGTTCAAGTGAATAGTTTTATTTTTCAAAGTTATCAGTAACTTTGGAAGGATCCCTAATGGTCAACTGGTTCCTCTGTTAAAGCCTCATAAATTTTGGTTTTCAAGCAGAAGCTATGGCGAACCAAAAACTTTCCAAGTAGTTGAGGAAAGGATACTCACTGAAGCCCCTTCATTTATGATAGTGCCAGACACTATCATTTTGTACACTTGTACTATGATCTAGAATGGTACAATAGATGGAAGGTGGGGTCTCTCTAGTTTATTCCAATCGAAGGAAACGACTAGATTGCTCGGAGGAGGTACCAGATAAATGGCTAGATAAACCTCTTGAACTAGGGAACTTTCCTCCTATTGTAAAGGAACGGGTGGATTTCCCCCATGTTCATCAAACTCTGTATTAACAAAAATAATTTGAACGGTGTTATTCTCATTCTCTTTGGAAATTGTATCATCTGAAGGTAGACCTTCTAAAGGCAAGACTGGGTCGACTACCATCTCGACCTGTTGACTTTGGTCCGGTATGGACTCAGAAGGTTTAATTTCAACGATAGGCATTTCAACCGACAATTGAGTTATGTCAATTGGACTTTCAACTAGCGATGGACCTAGCAAGAGTTTCTTGTATCCAGGTGGAAGTCACTGTGGTGAAGCAGGATGATTATCCAAGGCACTTTTGGCTTTGTCTAGAAAAGGACAACGGTGAAGGAAATGATCACCTTCACACAACCTAAATGGAAATCTGAACTTTCTTTTTTTTCCGTTGACTTCAATTTCACTAGTTGATGGTGTGCTGTCAACATGATCGACAGAGGTTGATGTGATCCGGATTTAAACAGGAACACAATAAAATACAGAGATAACCATATACACAAAGATGCAGCGGAAATAATACTTCATTTCATTAATGGAAAATACTGAAATATGCTTACAACCAGAAATGGAAATAAACCAGCTAGGGCGATGGTAGCTTATCTCTGAGAAGGGATGTGTGGCTACATGCCTCTGAACTGTTCCCAACTTGTGTTACAATGAGGCTCGAAGGCCTATTTATTATTGAGAAACAATGGAAAACCCTTCACATTCCAAAACCGACCCTTAGAAGATGAAACGCCAAATTGTGGGCCCCATTTTGGGTAAATTGCTACATCAATTTCTCGGGGTCGTAACTTTGGCATACGATCTCCGTTTGACGCGTATGATAGCTCATTAGAAAGATCTATCCGAGAACTACCACTTTGGGAAGGGAAACATAACATTGGTCCATGGACCCATGTTGCCCCCAGATTTCCCAAAAAACGTCGTTTACGGCCTCAAAACGGCTCCGGAAGTTCGGGACCCGAAAAACTGCTAAAAATGGTAAACTGTGCTACAATTTAGGAAACTGAAAAGACTGAAAGAGATAGTTGTGGGGGTCCAAATGGGATAGGTGGGTGGCCACCAACATCCACCTGGATCATGATGACACCGGACGAAGCACACGGGGATACCATTCTCTCAAGATCCGCGGAATGGAAGGAAAATCTTGATGAAAGTGGTTTCGTTTGCAAATTATGCATGGATATTTGGGTTTGGAAGAATCTGTGTGTGGATTTTGATCGAATGATGCATGGTTGCCCCCTTGCTTGATTGACTTCTTCTTCTTCTTCTTCTCCTTCCCTTTCTTCTTCTTCTCAGTTACTTGGTTTTTAGTATCAGTAGTTTCACCAAGCGAAGAGGAAGAAGGAGAGGGAGAAACAAACGAAGTAGAAGGTGAAGGGATAAATTTAGTATCATCTAGTTGCTAATTCAATTACTGAGGAATTATGGTGTTTTGAACAACAGAGGTTGAGAATAGCCATACTAGTAGGTCGATTGTGATTCCTGGAAGGGACAATGTAGCCATATATGGAGCACCAATATCTCCCCAAGAAGAGAAAGGGCTAGGATTCCCCCCCAAGGGGAATTCCTTGATTGGTGGACTCCATTACCTCAACCTAAGATGACGCTTTGACAAAATTTTTCTTTTTCAATTTTTAAGATTCGAGAAAAATCTAAAGGTGACTCTAGTCACCTTCGATTTTTAATGAGCCTGAAGTGACAAGTTCTCAGATGGACCTTTTCTTTTAGGGAGTCGAAAAGGAACGAAAGTGACCACTCTGGAAATCTAGACAGAGGGATTATCAAACCAATCGCAAAACTGCAATATACACCTTGGTGGTAAATTAAAGATAAATTACCGAGGACTTTACATAGGGTAGTCAATCTTCCTTAATGTTGTGTTCAGTGCATTGTGATCGATAGGGCAGTAGACACGGCTTCCTAAGGATAAAGGATATCAACCTATTGTGGTCTCCCAATATATACTCGACGGTATGGGGAGCACAAGTTTGTACTGGCACTTGTCATATCAAAGAGGAGGAATCACCCAACCTTCAATGAAAATGATAGTTACCAGGTTTTACGACGTCGGAACATGTCTCTAGCCTAGACTTCTATATGTGTTGCGTTAGGTTCCAAAGCGTTTTTATGTTCATTGAGGTTTATTTTAGAGTTTATCTTTCTTAGAAGTTTGTCTTTCAAGGTTCACCACATGATGTAAATGTAAAATTCCTAAATATGCAATCTAAAATGATAAACAACTATTGGTTTTCTTTTAGCAATGAAAATCCTAGCTACTAAGGAAAGAAGAGTATGATTCTTTCAACAGAAAGAAGAGAACACACACTAAATGCACTTTTCCTAAATCATTTTCTGCATGCAGTCTAAATGAAAATGCACATGCATGTATTTGTTTTTCCATTTTATTAATGTAAGAATGCTAAAAAGGAAAACTAAGTACAGATCTGAACTATTTTCTTCAAAGCGACACTTCAACAATTTCTTTTCGAAATGAAAGGAAGACTAAAACAACACTTTCGATTTCGAATGGAAAACTGCTTTCGAAACTTCAAATAATGACAATTCAAATCAAATACAATGACAAAATTATAATAAAATATCTAAAAGAGGAAGACTTTACGACACTCTTCTTCTTGACCCAAAACGACAGTTATGATACTTTTGAATCAAAAAACGACAATTTGATTAAGCTACTCTTGACAAAGGAGGACTGTAAATGATGAAAAGTACATAAAAAAAATTCACAAATCCTGATCAATGGAGGCTGAATAATGTAAAGGAAGAAGGCTTCAACAACGAGATACTAATCACAAGCAGCAAAACTATTGAATAGAACTGAAAACAAGGAAAAAAAACCAAATTCCAAAGAGGAAAACAGTATCATTCAATCATCACACCTGTCCTTAAGGGAAAAAGGGATGCATCTCACTTGCAAAACATGGGAGGTGCAATGCATACAGGATGCCAGTTACAGACAGTGTGATGGACTAGGGAATGAAACTGAGTTTGGTTTTTGCTCAAAATTTGCAACTAATTTTAGTGATTTCAGCTAAGCTATGATAGACAGTAAAAACAAAGTACAGGGGTATGATCTTAAGAGCTTATTGAGCTACCACCAGGGCACTTAGGATGTTTGCAAGTCAGATGTTCAGTTCATAAACCAACTCGGAGATTGATTGAAGCAGCGTTGATCTACTTTGCTCTTGCATAGCAAGACCAGTTTGAAGGCTAGATGGCTTAACTTCGGGCTCTGTCTGTAGTTTATAAAGCAAACAACAATAACAAACAAACTAACTAATCATTCCCCAATGGAGTTGCCATTTTTTTTTTTTTTTTTCCAGGAAAAATAGTTTCTTTTCGATCTGCTAGTCCCACTAAGATGGGTAGCTATCTTAGAAACAAACAATCAAAGTAACTTGTGATTTCCTTTATGTATGATAGATAAGAGAGAAGCAAAGAGTACCAACCAGAATCTTCCGCTTGGCTCCTTGCTTGTTTCCTCTCTCCCTTGATAGAGCTTTCCACTCCTCTCCTACTTGTCCCACTTTAGAGAATACTTGTAGAGGCAAAGTAACAAAACACCATCAAAGCATTGTGATCTATAATACTATAAACAATGCAGAATCGGAAATACATTGACCATACAATTGCATTCACAAATAAATGAGATTCACAAATACATGATTATATGGAGGAAACTCATATAACTTTACTAATAGTAGAAGAGAGGATTACAACCTAGCTGTCTGATCTAGCATCATCCTCCCAGCAGGAAAGCCCTCTTCACCTCATGAATAGCAAGATCACCCAACAATACAATGTTCCTTCTCAAAGAGAAACCAACAACACTTCCTTACAAATTACAAAATTCCAGCCTCTAGATCTCTCAGATGAGGGATCCATATATAGATGTCTTGCAAGGGGGTGAGTCAGCTCTGGGTTTTTGATTAGTGTCATTCCACTGATAGATCTTATTTCCACTTGGAGATTTCTTTGATCTCTTACTCATCCCTGGGCAAATTCAGAGATGCAAGTGTCATAGGAGAAGTTTCTAGAAGATTCCATGAGCATCCACTTAGGAAATTGTCTTTTCCATTTGTCTCTTCTTGCTCATCACACCCCACAAAAGGCTCTTTCAGTATGCATCACACCTGGCTAGTGTAGTAGCTAGTATGCATTGTACCTTGACCATGGAGCAGTTAGTATGGTCCAGTTTTGGCCAGTTCTGAGTAGTTTTTCAAGTGGAACTTCTGGGAAATTATGTAATCAGTTGACCATGATCTTTTAGGGTATGAAACAACACTTTTAGGGGTTAAAGAGCCCTTGGTTTATCAACATATATGATTGGGGTTGTAGTGCCCAAATATGTATATAACAAAGAGATGGACCCTTCTATCTTACAACCTTCCAAGATACCTGCATGAAGTTACTGCGTGATAGAAAGGCTGTGAAGGGGCTACAAGAGCTTATAAACAGATGCACCAGAAACACTCTAGGTGAGCTACACGTAGTACGAAATTTTGATAAGCACAAAACAAGGATGGGAGGAGAGATGAGACTGACCACAGAGATAGGAGAGTAGGAGATGGATCAAGTTATTTTGGACATGAGGTCAGATGCGAACATCCTACCGAAACATACTTGGGAACGAATGGGGAGACCCGAAATGCAGTGGTCTCTGATTCAACTAAGGATGGTGAATTAGTATAATATCATCCCCATGGGTTGGCTGCAAGGGGTGACTGTAGATATTAAAGGCGTGAGTGCCTTGGCTGACTTTGAAGTAATAGAAATTGTGGATGATAACAAACCCTATCCTACACTCCTTGGCATTGATTGGGCTATTAATATGAACGAGGTAATCAACCTAAAGAAGCAAAATATGATATTTGAGAAGAAATCACTCTGTGTAATAGTACCCCTAGATCCTACAAAGGGATCACACTATACGGAACCAGTCCACAATTATGATAGCGATGACGATATAGACTGTATCTATAAAATAACAGTGTGAGACCAATAGGGTGAACCCAACAACAGATAAATGAATTAAATGGGATCGCAAGATTTCTTGCACATCAAACTCTGATGAAGAATTAATGCGATGAAGAATTAATGCACTGGTAGAATCGATTCCATGAAGTAACTACACTAAGCTGCAACATGATGACTTGGTTGCTACATTGTGTGTCATCAAAGGTAAGAAATCTGACCACTTATGATGGCCTGAATGATGTAAATATATTTTTGGATGCATTTGAGAGGGAGGTACCAGAAAAGTAGTGCTTCCAGGTGTTGGACTGGGCACTACGTGCTATGCCTGCAAGATGGTGGGGTACACATAAGGGAAGATTTGATGATTGTTGCGACTATAGGAGGATGATGAGAACATGCTTTGGGAAGCTAAAGGTGTGAATAACAAACAAATATGATGGGTAGGATGATCTGCATGCGCACTTGGCCAAATAGGCTTAGGCTTATGGAGAGAAACCCCAACTTGAATGGGTACATTTGTTCTGTCACACCCTGGATGTCGTCCTGATGAATTGGTACGTAGAAATAAAGCTTCGCCATGGTATAGGAGAATGGGATATTTTGCATGAAGGATTCGTAATGACATTCAGCTTTGAAGACATGTTTAATTGTATTGATGAGGCGCTACAAGAGGTGAAAGAAGCAATCTTTAGGATACTGCAGGATCCTTTGGACCTAATTCAGCTTGAGTGGGATACTCGGCTGAGTCACGTGCTGGAATGCTATAATGTAACTGTTGAAGAAGAGGATGAGGATCTGTGAAATATTAAGATCCCTGAAATAGAAGCTCACAACGAGGTTGAAGGACCGAGGATTGAGAATCCTAATATAACTACGCCACTGAAAACAAAATAGGTAAACATTGGCATGGAGGTAGAGCCCAAATTCGCAAAGCTTGGAGATTACTAGGACAGTGCAATGGTAGATAAGGTTGTTGAATTGCTCCACGAATACCAAGATTTATTCCTTACCAAGTTTACGGATCTAAAAGTGATAATCGGAGACCTAGGTGTTATGAAGATCACATTGAAACCCGACGCGAAGCCGGTTAAGCGAAGACCTTACCATCTCAATCCGAAGTATAAGGAAAAGGTCCGCTTAGAGCTAGATAAGATACTCGCAGAAGGCATCATTGAGCTTGTGGAAGAATCTAACTAGGTAAGCCTAATGGTGGTACAAGAGAACAAGTAGAAGGATGAAATAAGGATATGCATGGATCTCAGAAAGTTGAATGACGTCTGCGTACATGATCATTTCCTAACTCCATTCACTGATGAAGTGTTGGACACTGTAGCTGGCCAAGAAGCATATTCCTTCACTGATGGATTCTCTGGCTACCATCAGATCAAAATCGCATTGGAGGATAGGAAAAAGACAACCTTCACGATTGAGTGGGGTTGTTTTCAGTACACTGTAATGCTATTTGGGTTGAAGAATGCACCTACGATTTTCTCGTGCGCAGTCATTGCTACGTTCAAGGAATTTATTCATAAGTTCCTAGAAGTATACTTTGATGACTGGATTGTGTTTGGGCTGGTGAAATGCCATGTCGCCAGTTTACACTTGATGCTGGATACTTGTCCAAGATACCAGATCAAACTCAATATGAAGAAGTATCTATTTTTTGTTCCTTTTGGGACCCTGTTGGGTCATGTGGTTCGCGGACATGGACTAATGGTAGATCTTGCAAAGATCACGATGATACTAAACTTGGAAGCACTGAGGAGCGTGAAACAATTGTGCTCTACCTTAGGACGTACAAGATATTATAGAAATTTCATCAAAGGCTATGCCCCAATCACCATGCCTATTGAGAAGTCGTTGAATAAGGATGTCACATTATGTTGGAACAAGGACTATAAGAAGATTTTGGATGTATTGAAAGTAAAGATGGTCACCGTGGTGATTTTAGTCTTCCCAGAATGGAAGGAGGAGTTCCATGTACATGTCTATGCGTCGTGTATAGCACTGGGAGCAGTACTAACACAGGCTAGCAGAGGAGACTTGGACCATCCTATAGCATTCACAAGCAGAAGGTTATCCAAGGCAGAGAAGAACTATTCCACCACTGAGCACAAAGGGTTAGCTATGGTATACATGCTCTAGAAGTTTAGACACTACTTGCTGGGAGGCCATTTTAAGATGTATACAGATCACTCCATGCTAAAATACCTAGTCAATAAGCCTGTGTTGGGGGGCAGAATTTGCAGGTGGTTGTTATTGTTCCAAGAATATTATTTTGAAGCTATTGTGAAGCCTGGATGACTGAAAATGGGACCAAACCATCTATCATGCATCGAAATAGGGGAAGAGCCCACTAATTTGGAAGAAGGATTTCCTAACACACAACTATTTGCAGTGCATGTCGCAGATGGTCATTTTGAGGATATCATACATTTCCTAATGATGGGAATTGCCCAATAAGGATACACCATCCAATAGAAGGAGTTAGAGGTGTGCACGGAAAACATTTATCTCATTCCTAGGCATCAGTACAAAATGGGATCTGATGAGATATTGTGACGATATGTACCTGAGTTCAAAAGAAGTAGCATCCTCATAAACACTCATGGGGGCACCATGGGATGACATTATGCAGGGAGAGCGATCGTGTAGAAGATTCTACATGTAGGGTTGTGGTGGCCAACCCTCCATTAGGATTCAAAAGCATATTGCAAAGCGTGTGATGTGTGTCAAAGGACTGGCAAGCCATTACGAAGGGTTGAGATGCCTCTGAATCCACAGACGATGTTACAACCCTTTCAGAAATGGGCGATAGATTTTGTGTGACCCATTCAGTGCCAAGGAAATATGGGAGCAAGGTACATTATCACTGTGATGGAGTATTTGACTTGTTGGGCAGAGGCACAGCCTGTGAAGGATTATACAAGTGAGACTACTTCGAAGTTCCTCTTTGAGTATGCACTGATGTGATTTGGCTATCCAAAGATTTTGATGAGTGATCATCGTAGGCACTTTTTGAATGAGACTATCAGTGTGCTGACAGAAGAACTTTAGGTATATCACCAAAAGAGCACACCTTATCACCTGCAAACTAACAAGATAGTGGAAGCATTCAATAAAGTGTTGGAGAATGCACTGACCAAGGTTTGCAATACTAAATGAAGTGATTGGGACCTACACATACCTACATTACTATGGGCCTATCAAAAAACATGAAAGAAGTTGAATGCACAAACTCCTTTTAGGATTATCTATGGTGTTGAAGTGGTAATGTGCATGGAATACATTGTGCCTAGTCTTCGCATAGTGGAACTCATGGGTATGACGGATCACGGAGCCCTGGAGGAAAGGCTCACACAACTGGATGAGCTTGAGGAAGAGAGATTTCTAGCTATATTTCACCAACAAGTCCAAAAGTAGCGCGAAAAAGCATGGCATGATCAACACATCAAGCTATGCATTTTTAAGGTAAATGGCATGGTTTTGTTATATGACAACAAGTTTGATAAATTTCTAGGGAAATTCAGAATGTAGTGGTTAGGGTCATATGTCATTAAGGAGATTACCGATGGATGAGCGGTTTAGTTGATCAAATTAAATGGAGAACCCTTCCCAGGAAAGGTGAATGGCAATCGGTTGAAGCCATACACTAGTAGTTTGATCATGTGACTAGATGAAGGTAGCATAATCTTAATGCTCTAGGCAACTAAAAGGAGGTGTGGGACTACAAACTACACCACTCAGGCTGGGGAGCTGTGCAATTAGAGGTTTTTGTGAAGAAAGGAAGTGTCACAGGGTTTGCGGCAGCGCAAAGGGAGCTATGCTACCCAGGGAAAATTTGCACAAGTCAGCTAGAAAGTGACCATTAAAGTCACTGTTCATGATCTAATAGAAGAAGTGCAACCAAATGGAGTGGGCAGTCAGCATTTAAGATGAAATTTATGGCTCAGATCCTTGAAAATCTTCCACCAATCAGGAATTAATGAACCAAATTTGGGGGCAACGATCGGATTTGAATTCAAAATACCCTATAAATTACAAGTGGTTATCTAGTGAAAAAAGCTTGGCATTTTGATAATTGAGTTGTTGAGCTCTTAGGCATACAAGAATCGAGAATTCTTCGAGGCTTTGAAAGTGACTCCAGTATTTGCAAATTTACCATAGATGTCATGAGAACTATTTGAAAGAGTTATGTCGACACCCACAGAAGCTATAGACACCGAAGTAGAGGAGTTGGTGCCAGAAATTAAGATGCAAGCAGAAGTAGCTGCTCTAGAGGTTGTCAAAGACCAAAGCCAACCCCAACCAAGGAGACTACGAAGGATAAAAAGGGCAAGCAGCCTACCATACTGGTGCACACATCGCCAAGAAGAAACCAACCGAATCCCACCAAACAGGAGAAGGGAAAAGCCATAAATTTGGAGCCACAGGAGGAAGAAATCGAAGACATCTCGATGGATGATGAGGATGTGGGAGTTGAAAGGGAGGAGGTTGAAGCCCAGGGTGCTGACGATATCACTTAGCTACCTGAGTATGTCCCTATGTGCAAGGGTAAGACCAAGGTGCCGAAAGACATCAATGAGAGCAAGACCCCCTTGCAAACCCCTTCGCTACTAGATGAGATTGCTTTCGACAGGTCACACTTGGCGTGGGTGTCATTGCTAAAACTTGAGGACTGGGACATGGCTGATCATGAGAAGTTCCCACACCTGGCAACTAAGCAGCTAATGCACTACATCATTGATACAAACACTGGAATGACTGCATTAGAGCCATGGAAGTGGCTCAGAGGAGTAGACAAGGCAGGGTTGCTCAACCTACTTTGGATGCCACACTACAACCGCACCTAAGTTATAGTATTTGCCATCAAGCAACTGCTATGCTTGGTGCATGATGGGTGTCTGTGGCTAGAGGAGCCAATACCCATCATGGATAGATTGATTCATAAGATAACATAGTTTTCATATACAGGAGAGAATCCAGCCATGATATCTGACAGAAAATGTGGTGAGCAAGCCCTCCTGAAGTCTATGAAAAAAAGTTTAAACTGGTGAAGAAGCCGCGTAGATATGCTATATATAGCATCTACAACCCTACTATAAAGGTATCTACATAGATTCTAGCAGAGAAAGTGATGAGGAAATGTCACATCGATGAGGTGCTAGTGCCTGTCATCGCACTAGCATCCCAGTGTGCTAAAGGAGTCCAGTTCAACTAGTTAGACTACCTTTGTGGAGATTTCCTACCAAAATGTCACGAAGCATAGGAGCTCAACAAGACATTCCACTACATGTGGCTATTGCTATCAATTCTACTGGTAGCATGGGAGCTGCCAGAGGACAGTCAATTCCCTTCAATCGTTCCAGACCTCCTAGATGCAGCGAAATACGCTTCACTTTGGGCAACCAAGGATGTGTAGCGAGTAAACGAAAGAAAGATCTTCTGGATCTTAATGGAGATGAACATCCACATGGCCATCAATTTCAAGCCGTGATTGTCGCCTATGGTGTACGCCAACCTACAGGACTATGCAAAATTTAAAGCAGACTTCCACCATGTGTCCATCAGGGCACAGAAGGACCCTGTGCAGAAATGGTATAACTTGCCTTACCTGGCAATGGATGACACCATTGATGCAATACTTGATCAATGTCTGGTAGTGTGGCACACCACAACAGACTTGGCTATGGGAGGAAGCAAGTTTGTTGTTCAGAGAAAGGAGGAGCCCAAGCTAAAGATGACTTAGCTGGCCAAAAATAGAAAGAAGGAGGCCACTGACAAGGCCTAGGCAGAGCACGAGGCCACGTAGAAGATAGTGAAGTAGAGAGGTGGGATAGAGCGACGCTCTCATAAAGGCACGAGGACACCTTGACTTGAGATAGAAGAGGAGATGGACAAACAAATAGAACAACATGGCGCAGACCCATAGGAGATGTCCACCTACATCAATCACCCAAGGGAGCGGGAGAAAGGAGGGTCCCAGAAGAAATCAAAGGCTACCAAGACATCACTAGAACCTATCATGCTAATAGAGGGTGATCTCCACGACATCAATGACACAATGTAGGATGTCACCGCAGAGGCCCTGCAACAATTTTAGCAGTAGTAGCAAATAATCTTGGGGGCTATCTAGACAGGTTTGTAGGAGCTGCAGACCCATGCTTCTTAGGTTAGCACAATGTCTACCAGCCTTGCTATCAACACTTTAGAAATTGTCGAGATGCTGCGTGCAAAGGCATCCAGTGTGATAGTGCTACCTGATGGAGCACTGACAACAGAGAATGAAGCTCACATGCCCACTATCAGTGCCCTAAAGGGAGTAGGGTTGAGTGTGGCAGCGCTCCCAGGTGAAGCGTTCCACCTCTTGCAGGATGGAGTGATTGTAGAGTTGAAGCCTCATGAGCATTTTCCCCTCAAGGTGATCAGTGAATAGTGGATCAACAATCAGTAGATGGCCTACAACGAGACTCTACCATCATCATTGTACCCAAGATGACCAATCAGAACAAGCACATTATACAGGTAATTGAGGAGGCACGTCGAATGGTCCCGAGTTGGTCATTCCTCAAGAGGACAATCGAGGTGCGCATTCACGAGCTGGCTACAGGGGTGTGTGAGACTTGTGCTGATATGGTGACGGTTTAGTTGGAATTGAACCTAAAAATCATGGAATTACAGTTGAAGCCCAACCTTCAACTCCACCAAAAGTGAAGGAGCAACGGGCGACCGCTATCATAGAAGCAGTAGCGGTGGTGGACAGTGAAGTAGCAAACTGCACACAATTTTTTAAGCAGTCATTTGAGGTCATGACAAGCTTACATGAGGACCACAATGTATAGCAACTAGAGACAGAAGCGTACGAGCTACAATAGTGATATGATGAGGTCAAGGGTACAGTGCGAACCGTCACGCTAACACAAAGACTAGCAAAGATGCAGGAGGCCAAGCAACTGAAAGAAAAGGTGCATGCAATGTTGCACAAGGAAGAAGTGTTGAAGGCAAGACTGAAGCCCTAGATGGATGAAGCTTACATAGTGATAGACTCTATTGAAGGAAAGCTTGTGACTCTAGAAGCAACGTAGCAAAAGATTCAAGCCGACAGTTCAGGAGTAGTGACTGAGTAGATGGTCGAAGATGTGAAGCGAGCGGCAGCTCAGTGCACTGCCGAGGTTTCAATCATATGAGTCGAGTTGGAAGGTCTTCACACTAAGATCTCCACGCCTGCCGAGTGACTCGAGGGTGAGTCACGATGTTCGTGTTGGGGACATGTTGGGAATGGGATCCCCCAAGGATAGTTTTGGGGCTGAAAGCCCATGTTTTGGGCTGAATTTTGTAATAAATTTGTAAAGCCTCCGCATTTTGTGGTCAGGAAGCGCGAAGGTGTCATGAGTTATAAAGGATTGTCTGCTCTTATTCTTTTAAAGTAAATTCAACTATAAAAGATCTACCCATGGTCTGCAGACCATTGTAATGTATAAAAAGAGGTAACTAAGTAAGCTCTAAGTAGTTCAATAGTTCCTAAGATAGTCATAGCTCTGAATTAAGAAGTCTAAGTTTCGGGTCATAGTGTAGGTAGAGGCTCTATAGCTGAGTGTGCAGAGGGCTATGGTGGAAGTCTGCAGCTGAGTGCGTGGACCCCTGTAGCTGTATGCGCAGGGTGTATAGAGTTTGTAATCACTTGAAGATATCAATAAAGAGAAGTATTATCCGAATACTGTGTCTTTGTTCTGGTTATTGCATCTTGTCATATTGTGTATGAATTTCATTTATAATGCTTTTATGATGCACGGATGTATGTAATTACATTGGTTAAGTGAATGCAAGTAAGAACATTTGTTTATGCGGTGCTAACTATGATTGTTTAAGAAGATAAGTAAGACACTTAGACTAGTTTGGGAATTTGCACGGTACGCTGCCCTAGTAGTGCAAAAGTACCTGAGCGACAAGCTAGGGCTGCACGAGGGTTAATTGCACCTTTTCGCAGAGGTACTGAAGGGCAGAATAGAGGGCTAGCCTTACAAGCCCTAGAACTAAGTGACTTGCACAAAAGAAGGAATAGAAGGAATAAACCAACATCACGACCATCTCAGGGTGTGGAAACATGGTTCCAACATCCCCCCATACTGCTTCAGGTGAGACTTCAGTTCGTGCTCCATGGGTTGATGCCAAAAGGGCCAGTAGTGTAGGGATTTGTTTGGCTAACTAACTCTGAACCTGGGTCAGGCCCCAACAAGCCAACAACAATGCATCAATTTTTCAACAAATATTCCTATTTTCTCTTCTTCTATGTCTAAAAATATATGTACCTCAAGCATATATTATTTTAGATATATTTTATTTTTGAAAACCAATCTGACATGTGTAGGTTTTAACCCTGTACAGAAATTACCTGCAGACGAATTATAAATCACAGAAAAATAAACAATGCGAGAGCATAACACATAAAAAACACATATGCACAGAGATTTTCCCCTTGATCCCAAAACCGGGACTACTAGCTTGATTTTTCATTATATTCCTTTCAATGTTACAATACATATTTATACATGCCGAAGCATCCAATACCATGGACTGAAAACCATCACGTCAATACCATGGACCGAAAACCATCATGTTCAAAAAACATGTGCGAAAATCATGCACAAAACCATAGGTGGGTCCGCCCAACCTAACATAGGATCCAAAACCAAAATTTTCTGGGGCACTGCCCCGGACCCCATAAAGTGGGGTTATGGGTACCCCTCAAACACCTTGTTAACTATGTGGAAAGAATATAACACAACCCAACAATCTCCCACTTGTTGTTTTCTTTCCACAAGGGGCCACAGGAGAGCTTAGTCATTTTTCTAGACCTGAAACGCCCATTGTTTCTCTACACCAAGAGAACTTCTCAGAGCTCACAGATTTTGTCAATGCATCTGCAGTATTCTTCAAAGTGTCCACCTTTACCAGCAACACCTTTTTGTCTTCTATCATATCCCTCACAAAGTGATACTGAACATCAATGTGCTTTGTCTTTGAATGATAAGCAGGGTTCTTTGCCAAGAAAATTGCACTTTGGCTATCACAGTCTATCCTTATAGCTCCCTGTACTAACCCCATACTTGAAAACAATCTATGCAACCAAACTGCTTCCTTGCTTGTACGAGTGGCTGCCATGTATTCTGCCTCTGTAGTTGATAGTGCCACTATAGATTGTTTCTTACTCATCCAACTGACTTCACCTCCAAATAGGTTAAACACATACCCACTTGTAGATCTTCTATGATCCAGATCTCTAGCCCAGAATGCATCAACAAAGCCATGAATATCCAACACTCTGTACAATCCTGGTCTTCCTTGGTAGCACAAACCATAATCACTAGTGCCACACAAATACTTGAAAACCTGCTTCTGCTGTCCAGTGCTCCTTCCCTGGTTTTGACATAAACCTGCTCAATACTCCCACTGCATGTGCAATGTCTGGTCTAGTACAGACCATTGCATACATCAAGCTACTGACTGCACTTGCATATGGAACACGGGACATGTCCTCTTCCTCTTCTTGTGTCTTGGGACACTGTTCAGCAGATTACCTCACGCCCACAGGAATAGGAACCTTCACTGGTTTACTATCCTGCATATTTAACCTCTGCAGTATTGTCTCAATATACTTCCTCTGGTTTAACCAGAGCTTCCTCTTTGCCCGATCTCTTTTAATTTCCATGCCCAAAATGTAGTTTGCAGCACCGATATCTTTCATGTCGAATTTGGAGGACAATTGGGTCTTCAAATCCTCGATAATTTCTTTGTCATTTCCAAAAAGCAACATATCATCCACATACAAGACCAGATAAATAACACAGTCACCAATTAATTTAAAATACACACAGTGATCTGCTTTGCTTCTGGTGAAGCCAAGTCCCCATATAAATGTATCAAATTTTTGATACCACATCCTTGGTGACTGTTTTAACCCATA
>APFE031399581.1:0-13610 GCA_000404065.3 Pinus taeda
TTATTAATTAATTCACTAATTATTAACTCATGAATCAACTAAGGAATACATCAGTTAACTCAGTGCATGGACAATTTAGTGGAGACAAGTGTTAGAGGTGAGTGAAAGGGCAAGATAGCTGTCAGTTGTGACTTTAGTTGTGCATGAGATTTTCACAATCAATGGATTGAGTATTGCCAATGAGGATTGCATGGTATATACAAGGGAAATACAAATTTGGATCATTCATTCATTAGTATTCTCATGCAGGATTGCGCAGTGGAGGCAGGTAAGCAGCGGAGGAGATTTGAGCCAGTGATTGATTCAGATCTGAGCTAGTTTGTGTGTAACAGGTGGAGATAGTACTGAGTACTTGTGAGGAGTATTGTACTATGTATTGTTACATGTTCTCAATCAATATAATATACATATAATTGAGGGGTTTTCAGCTATATGCTTTCCCTAGTTACATACTATGTTGATATGTGTGATTGATGCTTCAATGTGCGCATGCAAATGTTTCTTAATACTGCTAAATTGATGATCAAAGTAGAGGAGGTTATGTGTTATGCATGATTCCGCAAATAATGTATAATCAGGATAATCTCTGTGAATAAGTGTCATATTATTCAAAATTTCTACAGGAAGTCGGAATGTTTCTACTAACTGAGACCTGCAAAAAGCCCAAAAGGCTTATGAAACCCGAACTACACAGAAAGAAAAGCGCAAAATCGAAGAGCTTGAAGTAGCGGTAACAGAGGAGGAAGAAAATTTGGAAGCTCAAGATCTAGAAAAGGAAGTGGAATGGCTTTATGATCCAGGCACTGCAACTACAAGAGCGACTCAATTTGTTCGAACCCAGGGAGAAATATGGAGGATGAAAACCATGCTAGCCAAGCCGCTCAGCATGCAGGCTAAAGACATAAAAAAAAATCACCAGGCCACCTCTCAAGTTTCGACAGAGAATTTGGCTAAGCTTGATGCCATGGAATTCAATCTCAGTGCCCTGACTCACGAAGTCAAAGTCCTCTTGTAGAAACTGAGAGTCCTCATCAGTCTCCTCAGGCACTCCATGCGTCAGGGATCCATGGCTGTGGGGGAGGTCACGGAGGAGACGACTGAAACCAGTCAGGTGAAGCGCCCCACTCCTCAGAGGAATCCGCAACGAGAAAATGACTGCAATGGCTGGCCCGAGTGCTCCCAGTACAGATTATGTAATCTTAAAGTTGTAATGGCTTCTCTGTTTCTAATATCTCTTCTAGTTTTGGTATGTTATGTTACTGGCTTCTATGATCCTGGTATCTCGTAACTATAGAGGTCCTCCTAGTCCTCTATCTTTCCTTTTGCTCTACTGTCCAGTTGCCTAGGGTGATGAACTATTTTGTTGTTTCAAACCCCTCTTTAGGCATCCTTGCGTGGTTAGCCTCGGGGTCAGTAGATGAAGTTTCAACTGGTCATAAACATTTTGAGAATGCGATGAAGTCTTGGCTTTGTCTGTGTGTGCACACACTTTTGTATCTTATGTATTTTATGAATTAATATAAAACTGCTAATTTACAAAAAAAAAAAATAATAATAATAATAAAATCGATCCACTTTTTGTTTTTTAACGTGTCCTTTTTGAAGTGTGTTGGATAACAACCACATTTGTCCTCTTCTCAAAACATGGCACATGGACTAGATAAACTAATTAATATGAAATCATTTACTTTTTTTCTAGGAAAAAAATTATCATTTCACATATTAAATATACTTACAAAAGTACAAATCAATGCCTATAGACCTTTATGGCCACTGTGTTGCATGGCACTTTGTTTTGGAAGCCTAGCCTTGGAGGCCTTGTCCTAAAATGTATACTAATTGAATTTAACTATGCACAAATAAAATATAAAAATTGTTTAATATATTTGATATAATATTATGAGAAAACTCAAATACCGTGGTACTATCCTCACCAGACTTCCTCTGTCCAACTTCTCATACATTTTTACAAGTTCTTTCCATACTTTTAAACTTACATGAACTAGCCTTCTTCTGAGCCTTTCCTCGAGCGGGAGTTCTTTGGTATTCTTTGTTTGTTTGCACCTAAATGTCTTGCATTTCTAAGACATTTGTAGTTTAACCTTTTTTACAAACTAAACCACGCCAAATTCAGTCTCCATGTCGTCAATTATTTCTCTTTGTAGGTGCAACCGTATCTTTGAGAATGGAAAACTGAGAAGAAATGTGTCATCTATATACCTCAAAAATTTAGATCCCTCTATTATATTTGGTTCCTTGGTATGGGTGGGTGGTTGAGCGGTTTCACTGTAGTTGAGTGTGCACAAGCTCATCACGTGTGCATGATCGTTGAGCTGAGCATCTTTGTGTTAAAAGGAGTCAGGCGGGAGTGGAATGGTTGCATTGAGAGCCTTGTTAGAGTGACGATGAGAGTGGTGTGGGATCTTGGAAAGCGAGGTTGGGGGCGCACTCAGGGAGTGCCAGGAATGGAGAATGAAGTTGTTGCGGTTCAAATTCAAGAGATAGAACTCTACCTAAGGCGAAGTTGCTGTATTCATGCTAGAAATTTGGTAGGTGGGGGAATCCCTCCCTGTTTCATTAGTTTTTTGTTCTATTCTTCTTGTCAGTGCAAGGCCACCCCGTCTAGCTTCCCCTTTTGGGAGGGAGATTTTATGATTCAAGGTCTTGTATTGAAGCTCTAGTGTGGTATTATTGGGTGGATATAATGTCCTAAAGGCTTAGTAAAGGTTTAGCTTTTGGATAATTTGGAAAATTTGATTCAAAGTTGGGGAATTAGGTGCGTTCATGGTTAGTCCGCACATTGGGCAGTTGTGCTCCCCCTCTTGGGTGGGATTAGTGGGCATCGTGGTAATGGGTTGGGCACCTCTCTTGTTGGGAAGCTTTTGTGCAAGGTTAAATTGGTAGACATGGTGAGACAACGATGGTGGGCCTGTCATGGAGTAGGCCCCCATGGGAAGCCTAGGGAGTGAGCCAACCAGACAAAGACACAGAACGTTGATGGAGAAAACATGGAAGATGAGGTGGTCCACGTCCAAGACCAATCATCGAGCCATGTGGAGCAACATCCCGCGCTAGCTTTAGTTGCAGAACAGTTAAGGGATATCCTTGTCATTCTCGACGTCATTCGCCAACAGAGGAAAGATGACATGAACAAGCCCATTATTTATACTAATGATGTCTAATACACCAAGGGCAAAATTCTAGAGTGTCGTGCTTCTAACAGTCGTGGCTAATGCCGAACCAGCGAGAGGCTGGATGAAATCAAGGTACGACTAACTCTTATAAACTTCCATCTACATGAAGGGCATGATCCTCCTGTGGTCCCGAGTGCTACTCATGCACTGAATCTCCCCCCTTGAAATGTCATCTGTTGATTTTTTTTTTGTCCTGTTTGTTTTGTATGTTATATGACTTTTCTGCCTCTTGGGTTCTTGTAAGAAATGACAGTATCATCTTAGTTTTTGCATTGCTCTCCTCACTAACAAATATGTTCGGAGTGAAGGCGGGAGAGAAAAGGGCCTATGGAATGTACGCTATAATTTTTTGAGGAATTAATGAAAATATTTTGATCGAAAAAAAAAAATGTTGTAAGGTCAAATTATGTTTTATTCAAAAATATAGTCTACCAATAAGAGTTTGCCCCTACACTTATTGTTTTCATTGTTGATAATTATATTTGATTGTTGTACTAAAAATTATTGTCATTGTTGTGTATTACAAGATCTATAGGAGGCCATGGACATAGGATGTAGACTATGTAGAACTACTAAATCACAAAGAGGAAAGTGGGTCGAAGAAGCTATGACAACAAAATTTGCAGATACAATACAAGTAAGAAGACAAAGCAACCTCAACCAAAGGAGGAAGGTCTTTATGAATTCATAAATACTGCAACCTAGAGGAGAGAAAGTCATTTTTTTTCCATGAGGCTTTTCAGGTCAAATTTATTGGTATAAAATGCATAGGAATGGTGATTAAATGTGATTCTATGATCAAGGGAAATGTTTGAAAATTAGGATGGACATGTGGGATAGGGATGTTGGATACTTTTCTTGTCGAAATTTTGGCTCGATGTATATAGCAAGGGTCATAAAATTATTTTTTTCAACTCCAAATTAACATGATATCAGTGGATTTTTGTGTTGGATAGAATATTCATTAAAATGATATAATTGGTGCACTAAACATTATTGACTATGTTGTGTATTATAGGAGCCAGATGAGGCCATGGCGATAGGTCGTGTCATGTCAAATGAGGACACAATGGATGACGTGGGACATCAGGTAATCAAATTTTGACTTAACTTAGGAAGAATTGATATAATGGAAATTTTTGATACGTCCATAGTTTTTCATGATATTATTAAAATTTATAGTGTATTATCCAATCTTGACAGAAATTAATGCATTTTGTTCATTATTTTAGATGGAGATTGGAGCAAATGTAGAGCCTAAACCTTCAACTAGCAAAAGAAAAAAAAATAAGTGGACATGGAACTAAAGATGTAAATCACGTAGAGGAAAATGGCTGGAAGAGGATATGACAATGGATCTTGCAGACACAACAAATGATTGCACAGAACAAGAGGTTGGTAAGGACTATAGTACATCCAATGAATACTTTGAGAAAATTGTTGTTTGTGGATGTTTTGTATTTCATCGAAAGAAACAATTCAAACAAGCAATTGTACAAAGACATTATATAGATGATGTGCTTTCGGTGGGTAGTATGCCTCCTACAATTGATTTGAATCCAATAGGAATTGTGGTAAGGAATTTTTCAATTTGATATAAATAATATGTATTATTCTTTCAAACATTGTTTTATATTATTTAAATAATTATTTTTTTCATAATAATTACTTGCAGGATAAAGTTCTTGGTTTAAAGTTTATATGGAGCACCAACTTCTAGCCTAGAGGGTGATAATAATTTATCTCATGGTACATCTAACAAAAATATGTGCACATATACTAACTCAGAAGACAAGGAATTGATGAAAATAAGTAACAAAACAAGAACTGCTTTAAAGATGCATAATTTGCTTAAATACAATGGGAAGGCGGACTACATACCCTACGAGAATGAATGTGATGCAAATGATAACTTTCCCTTGAGTTTGAGATCCATTTACAAAGAGAAATTTAATCATCAACTATATTATGCTTGGCCTAGAGATCAACAACTACCTATAGTGTATGAGTTGTTTCAATTTTGGGGTTACAACTACATGATATGACCCTCCATTATTCATGGAGTGAATCTAAGCCTCTTTATTGTCTAAAATGTCCATGTGGATATAAACATAGAAACAATTCATAACAAACCACTAGGAGATTAATGCCATATTATGCCATGTCATATTATAGTGGTGAATGGAGAAGGCTAACAAAATATAAGCATAACATGCCAACATATGGTCTAAATCCATGCAATTTGGAGTATTCTTGAACCACATAAATATATATCTCAAAAAATAAAAATATTTAATTGTATTAATGTTACCTATGAGTAAAAATTTACTCTCCAAGTTGAATCATTCAATTTGGCCTTGAAATGGAAGCTAGGAGTGCATTTTTTTGAAGCAGGCCAAAATTGCCTTACTTCATTAAAATGCATGCCTAGGCTTCATTTCTTGGCCAATTTGATTGATTTGAATTGTATATTATTTAATCACTGATTTTACACACATTTGTTTCTACTTAGTTTATATTGTTCACAAATTGTTGACACTTTTGGGGAGACATCATGAACTACGATTGCTCTAACACTTTCATTTACATTAAACTCAACCTTCATATCTCTAAATTATAAAACTTTGATTTTATTAATGTTACTTATGAGCAAAAAAATACTCTCCAATTTGAATCATTCAATTTGGCCTTGAAATGAAGGTTGGGTGTGCATTTTTGTGAAATAAGCCAAAATTGTCTTGCTTCACCAAAACGCACGTCCACACTTCATTTATTGGTCAATATGATTGATTCAAATTGTAGATTGTTTATTTATATATTTTACACACTTTTACATTGTTATATCTTTGAGCTTAAATATTTGTACATTATATTTCATACAACATTCTAAGTTTTACTTCGACTTTCCTTATGTGAAAGTTGTATATAAGTGGGAAACATAGTTATGTAGCATATTTGTCATACATGATGCAAGGTTATATCCTAATGTTAGGAATTGTCCAATCATGTCCCATTTCAAATTTCATTACAAAGAGTGTAATTAGTTTGGCCTCGGAGTGCATATTTTTTCCAACTGTGATCATTGGTAGATATGATCAATTGTTATTCCGACAAACTTTGTTTTCAGTGTATAACATTTCCTTTATGAAAATGAATATAATATGTTGCGTAAAATGGTTTTATGTTTATGTTGGAATGATCATTATCACACAATAAATTAAGTACAGGTTTTGGTGTGCATTTATTTGAGGCACACAAACCTTAACTTTAACCCTACGAAAACGATCAAATTTATCATGATCTTGCACAACAAAAATTTATATGTGCAAAAGTAATGTTAATTACGAGTACAAAATTACTCTCCAATGTGAATCATTCAATTGGCCTTGTAATGAAGGTTGGGTGTGTATTTTGGTGCGGTATGCCAAAATTGCCTTGCTTCACTAAAATAAACGACAAGGCTTCATTTATCGTCCAATTTGATTGATTCAAATTGAAGATTTCTTATTTAGTTATTTTACACACTTTTGAATTATTATATGTTTACTTTGATCCTTAAATAATTATGCTTCAGATTTCATACAACATTCTAAGTTTTGCTTCAACTTGCATTATGTGAAAGTTGTGTATAGGTTTTGCTTCAGCTTGCATTATTATTTGTCAGACCTTATGCAAGGTTATATTCTAAGCTTGGGTATTGTATAATTATGTAGAATTTATGTATGGTATTGCACTCCCCAAAAGCTCAATTAAATCTCTGATATATTAGACTTTAGCTGTGAAAATAACTAGAAGACTTTTAAATACCTTGGTATTCCAATATCTCTGAAAGGGACCACTACTAAAGACTAGCATAACATAGTTTCAAAAATTCAAAATAAAATGGTTTCCTATGGTGCTAGTTGGCTAAATTTGGTTGGAATAATGGTCTTGATAAAATCCACCATGTCTGCTTTATATATATTCCAAGGCTTAATCCTCTTTTCCCCTAGAGGAATATTGGATCAGATTAGTATGTGTATAAGAAAGTTTATGTGGAAAGGTGGAAAAAACAATGAATAAAATTCAACTTAGTTAATTGGAGCACGGTTAAAACCTCAAAAGAAAAAGGGGCTACGGGTTTAAAGGATCTTGTTTGCATGCAATTATCTTTAGGGGCAAACCTAGTTTGGAGACTATTAATAAAACCCTCTAAATGGTGGTCTCAAGTTCTACAAAAAAAATATCTTCCTATCCTTCTGAGAGATCCTTCAACAATACATCAAGACCACAACATGACTTCCACAAGTGCTAAGATCCTCTTCACAAAGCCTTCCAACAAGATCACACATGCAAGGATAATCCTCTCACTATACCACAAAATAGATCAAATCTTGATCCAATATATATGCCACAAATCTCAGAGAAATATATCAGATCTCAAACCAATATATATGCCACAGATCTTAGAGAAATAGATCAGATCTCAAACCAATATATATGCCATAGATCTCAAATAAATAGATCAAATCTTGAACCAATACATATGCCACAGATCTAAGAGAAATAGATCAGATCTCGAACCAATATATATGCCACACATCTCATAGAAATAGATCAGATCTCGAACAAATATATATGCCACGGATCTCATACTTCAGATCATAAGTACTATGAGTAGATATCAAACCTATGACTTCATATCATTAGTATAATTAGCAGATATTATTGATTTTAGATCATAAATGTAATGAGCATATCTTACACATCTCAAACCACTTCACATAGAAGAGCAGATAAGTAATGTATGTGTGTTTAAATTGCATCACAAGGAGAGAAAATTAACCTCTCTATATAGCGTTTCAAAAGAGAGAGTTTCAAGGCAAGTTTTTACAAGAAATGAGGAAGAAAAATAGATGTTAAACAAGAAGCTAAAAAGGAAGCTAAAGTGGACGCTAAAAACAATGCCATAACAAGGAGAAAAATAGGATGTTAAACAAGAAGCTAAAAAGGAAGCTAAAGTGGATGCTAAAAACAATGCCATAACAAGGAGAAAATAGGATGTTAAACAAGAAGCTAAAAAGGAAGCTAAAGTGGATGCTAAAAACAATGCCATAACGAGGAGAAAAATAAGATGTTTCATAAAATTTTATACATGATACTAGATCAAGAGCTAAAGAAGATGTTAAAATGGGCGTTTACATTGGCACTAAAGTCGATGATATTTAGCATCGAATGGATGTGATAAGAAAATAAATCGCCAAAAATAGCGTCAGCCGGATAAATAGCGTCGATTTTTTCAAAAAGGTGGAGAAAAAAGGGAGCTAAATAGGAAGTTAATCGCAAGGATTTATTGTAGTCTTTCAACCTTTGGATTCTATCAATATTGTATCCATTGTTTGGTTTTCTTACCTTTGTTTGTGGTCTTAATCAATGGGTCTCCTTCATCCCCTTTCAACCCTCCTTGAGGCATTAGACATGAAGATCCTTTATCACCTTTCCTTTTCGTCATAATGGTTTAAAGCATAGTAAGAAGTTTATATCAACCAATTGTTAATGGCAGTATGAACAGCCTTTGCAACTTTACTTAGATGGATCTCCTATCTCGCCTAATATTTGTGGATAACACTTTCATATTGAGCTACCCCTCCTCCTCTAAATATTCCACCCTTAAGTCCATCCTCAATACCATTTTTTTCCTCTGTTACAATTATGAACCAAGGAAAATCATTCATATTTTTCCTTCAACACCCATTTGATTACTCAATGTAATATTGTAAGAATCTCGAGATTCCAAAAATTATCACTTCCTTTGAAGTAGCTAAGGGCTCTCATCATTATAAATGCTTCAAGAAACATTTTTTGGGAGGATATATTGCCCACAAACTCATAATTCCCATACCCTTACGGAATATGGTCTTATAGATATATTCTTCTTTGATGTGCACCTAATGATATCCTTATCTCAAGTCAATCTTTCAGAACATTATTGCTCCCTTCATATGATCAAACAAGTCATCAATCTGAGGCAATGGATACTTGTTCTTGATTATCACCTTGTTCAACTGCATGTAATTAATGCACAACCTGAGAGTACCATCCTTCTTCTTTATAAACAATGCTAGTGCACCCCAAGGCAATACACTTGGCCTTATGTATCCTTTATCAAGCATTTTTTTAAGTTGCAACTTCAATTCCACCAACTCTGAAGTGTTCATCCTGTAAGGTTCCTTCGATGTTGGTGTTGCTTCTAATACTAACTCAACAGAAAAATACGCTTCTCTATGAGGCAATAACTCTAAAATATCTGCTGGAAATACATCCTGAAACTGTTTCAAAACAGGATACTTATTCAAGACATCGTCATCCTCAATATCCTTTCGTTTGTCACTTGAAACATGCACTACAAACAATACACACCCTTTCCTGCAACTACGCTTAGCTTGCATATTTCCAACCATTCTCACTGATGTAGGATTCTTCTTTCCCTGTAATATTATCTTCTCTCCATCATTATCCAAGCACTCAATAGCCTTATCATAGTAGTATACTTTGGTCGTGTGAGTAAAAAACTAATCCATACCAAACAACATATTGTATGATCCTAATGGAAACACATTTAGATGTGTTTATGTAAGCATATTATTCAGCTAAAATGCATAAGCTCTCATCTAATGATGAACTCTTTTCTTGGTCCCTGTAGCCAACTGCACCAACCAAGAATCTACATGCACTTCTTTACTCAAGCCACACTTATCCACCAGGTCATGACTAACATAACTATAATTAGATCTCATATCAATCAAAATGGAAACAACTAGATCACAAAGCTTACCTTCCATCTCAATAATGGATGCTTGATGATCTGCCTGCATGTTATCAAGCGTTGCAAAAATTTGAAGAATGCTCTTACCAACATCCTCAACTTTTTACACCTCCTGAGCACTATAGATATGAGGCCTTGCACCCTGGTACAATGGAAAATCCTTCTTGCAATGATCTTTGCCATAAATCCAACACTACAATGGTCCTCTGCCACTACCTTTATTCGTCTGCTCTCCAGGCTAAGGCCCATGTCCCTTCTCGACTACCCTAAACTTCTTGTATGGGGCCACACTTTCTTTCTCACCTACAGATTGAGGTCTTCCCCGCTTCTGAGGCCATTTTCCTTTAGCCTTCCCATTCCCCTTTCCAATCCCGCTTAGGATCAAACTTACTCTTCGACTGCTAATAACAATGCTTCAATTTCCCAACAACTTCCTCTAATGACCAAGGCTCATCATACTCAATCTTATCCTTGAATGCTAATGGTATTCCACTGATGAAACTTTGGACCTTCGTCTTCTCATCCTTGAGATAAGGCACATACCTCAACATCTCTAGAAAAATAGTTGTGTACTCTTCATCTGTCATAGAACCCATCTTTAGCTCATGGAACTCCTTGGCCTTTCTATCATACAATCTCTCGAACAAGTACTTCTTTTATAAGAGTCTTTTAAACTCATGCCATGGAAGACCAAGAAAAAGTGCACTCCTTTCCTTGGAAACATCTAAGAATAGAAAAGACGAATAAAAAAAATACAACAACAACAACTAGGAAAGAAGGAAACATCTCAATGAATTTGCTTGATCTAATAAGGTATTTGATTTTTATGCAATGTCTTTTGTAATTACAAATTAAAATAAGGAGAATGTTTGCATTGTTTATAAAATGTTCATCTCACCCTCATAATAAGCATTGATATTGCTTCCAGAGTTGTTGTTTGATTCTCTTTTCTTGCATCTAGATTGTCATGGGGTTCTCTGAATTAGTCTTTCAGATCTCCAAGTAAATTAATTGGTATCAGAGCATAGGTTCTTGGAAGCCATCCACCTATTTAAAGAAAAAAAATTTAGGGTCATACATTTCAATCCATTCAATGGGTGAAAATCATGCATCCTCGTCAAGAGCCCTCAACTACTAACTCACTAATCCATGATTGAGCCATGGCTCTTAAAAGAGCTAATTACGTTGCAGCAAAAATGACACTCTCCAGGGAAAATGTAGCTCAATACATGCTTTCAGTTGCCCAAATTCTCAGGCCAAATGAATCATGAGGTTGTCGATTCTTGGCTCCGTAGTCTCTCCAATAATTTTAGAACATGTCCAACGATGGAAGAGGAAATGAAACTTCAAATCGCCAATCTACAATTCAAAGGCCTAGAAAAAACACGGTGGGATACTCATCTTGAGAATATCTCCTTGGTTTTCTAACTTGGAGAACCAACAGAGACCAGATCGACACGTATCACCTCTTGAGATAGCTTTTGACATGCCTTGAGAGAACGTTTCTATCCCCCAGGATATATCCAAGATTTCCTTTCCAAATGGTTACAGCTTTGACAACTACCAAATCAATCAATGCAAACATACATTGATGTCTTTTGCAAGTTACACATTCAACTCCATATCTTTGATCAAGAAGAGATATTAATTATCAAATTTAATTCTGGTTTGCTAATGTTTTTCTGCTGAGAAGTTGAGTTGTTTGATAGTACTTCATTGGACAAGGAATTTATTCGGGCCCTGGCTATGGAATGTAAAGTGGCTCCTCGAATCTTATATCCTCAAGCCAAAAATGGTTCGTCTCCCTCAGGTTATTCTAATGTAGCCTTTGCTTCCTCCCCCACACCTCAGAATACCCCCTGGTGTACATTTCATAAGACCAACTCACATGCTTTTGTAGATTGTAAAGTATTGAAAAATCTACACCCTAACAAGACTCTTTTTACAAAGGTCGAGCAACCAAATTCCACTACCCCACTTGTAGTTGTTTCTCTTGACAACCCTACCAAAGTGGACCCCTCTCCCATCCTCATGACTACTAATGCACCAAACACCTTTATTGCACCTATGTTTACCCATAATTGTCAAATCAAACATGAGTTGGCCACTATTATTTTTGACAATGGGAGTCAAAAGAATCTTGTGGCAAAAAACTTGATTCAACGGATTTTCCTTCCCACCACTCGACACCCACACCCTTATCATCTCGGTTGGGTCCACATTGTCACACCTCATCTTACCATCTCTCAATGATGTGTTGTAACCTTTATTGTTGGACCTTTCCACGATACTGTGGTATGTGATGTTTTTCCTCTCGATTGTGTAGATTTTTGATCCAGGTGGATATCGGTAGCCACCCGCCTATTCCAATTGGACCCCCACCATTGTTTTTTTTTTTCAGTTTTTTAGTTTCCTTATTTGTAGCACAATTTACTATTTTTGGCAGTTTTTCGGGTCCTGAACTTCTGGAGACGTTTTGAGGCCCTAAACGACGTTTTTTGGGAAAATTGGGGCCAATATTAGCTTTTAACCTATATTGGTCATTCAAAAGTTATATTCCTAGGATAGATCTTTTTAACGAGGTATTGTGCGCATCAAATGGAGATTGTATGCCAAAGTTACAACACCCCGGATGTTGATGTACCAATTTACCCAAACGGGGCCCATGGTTTGGCGCTTCATCTCCTAGGATTAGGTTTTTGGATGTTTAGGGTTTTCCATTGTTTCTCAATAATAAATAAACCTTTGAGCCTCATTGTAACACATTTTAAAGGCATCTAGCTACCACATCTCTTCTGAGAGATAAGCTACCATCGCTCGAGCTAGCCTTATTTTCATTTTGTTTGTAAGCATATTTCAATATTTGATATTAATAAATGAAGTGTTATTTATGTTGCATCTCTATATTTATGGTTATATCTATAATTTGTTGTGTTCCTATTTAAATCTAGATCTGTGTTATCAGAGCAGTCTGCTCTTTCTCTGTTTTTCTTTTGCATGTCCCCAACGAGGTCGGGATATAAGGAGTTAGGGCTCAATTTGGTTGAACCTTTGCAAAATCAGCCTCGCAAACCCCGACAGCCGCCCATGGGGGAAAAAAGAAAGACGAGGAAACAAGAGATCCTATCAAAATATTGCTCGAGGGGCCCTCGAAAAACAAAGGAACACGATGATGAATAACTTTGCCTGGATCCTTCAATGGTTGCCCACTGGTGGCTCATCCACATCCAGAAGCCACTCTTGAGGCTCCACTCCTTTTAAGGTACAAGTAAACTTTGACATTCCCATATTTGAGGGCCAAAGAGATGCAGACGCCATATATAAATGGTTAGATTTGTTAGAAGGATATTTTTCTGTTCATGATTTTTCCAGCCAAGAAAAGATTACTTTTTCTCTTCTTAAAGTCGCCCCCCATGTCAAGGACTGGTGGGAAACCTACTGTGAGCAGAAGGATGAAAGTACGACCTTATTGTTTTCAGCCGCTCCCACTTGGAATTTGATATGGGATGCCATCAACGAGCAGTACTACCCTGTCAGGAGCTATGAGGATAAATACATAAAGTGGACCATGTTGCGGTAGGGAAGGGACCAAGATGTGTATGAGTTTACCA
>APFE031399587.1:0-39311 GCA_000404065.3 Pinus taeda
TCTTACCCAACTCTTTAAATTGATACGTGCAGATATTCCGGAGTCGAGTCGTAAAGCTGATTTCCCGGCAGTACCAATGCAGGGAAAGCAAGGAATGAGGGTCTCTACCCATGCTGCAAGTAACATTAGAGCTGCGATCTTACCAACAAAGGTACATGATGATCAACCAGAGGCTATGAATAAAATTAGTGAGAAAATTTAGCATGGGCAACCAAGCATTAATACGTCTGGTGCAGAAGATGGTACATTTCCAACTTCAAATGCTAATTATATGCCAAAAAAGGTGGATAGTTTCAGTGAGTTAATCGATGTAGAGAAGGATGATTCCATGGACTATGGGATATTGATGGAATATCCACTGAGGCACTCGCCAGAGTGTGTTCTCCTCAGACCCGTCCCCGGGGAAAATACCCACCCAGACTATCTCTGGAAACAACAGTAGTTGAGGCAACAAAACCCTTGCTCCAAAAATAAACCGAGGCAATGAACGTAAACCGAGGAAATCAAGCAAACTGGAAAACAGTCTAGAGGATACTCGGTTGAAAATTGTTGAGTTATAATTTAATTTACTTTTAAGATGTTTGAATTCCTAAAAAGAATAGGAAAAACATTGTCTACTAATCTGTATATATTTAAATTTGTTTTTTATTGAAAAGTTGTTTTAGTCTTAGTTATTATATGTTTGTCTTGTGTTATACAAGAGTTTTGTCTAGTTTTATAGAAGAGTTGGAGCAGATATCTTTTTTTTTTAATAAAAAGAGAGGAATAACACTGATGGTATATGATGTATTATGTTTTCAAGATATATTTAAGTAAGATTTGTATTATAGATAAGTTGTTTTTGTTTAAGAGAGGAACAATATTGATGGTCTATGGTATATTATTTTTTCAAGATATATTTAAGTAAGTTTTGAATTATAGATAAGTTGTTTTTGTTCTTTTGTTTATATATATATATATATGGTTTTAAGGGCAGTATTATTTGGTTTAAAGTTAAATGTAAAGTTTTATATATTGGTTTTAGGTGTTGCTAATTAGAATTACTTTCCTAGATTTTTTTAGAAAAAGGTAATGTAATTATGCTCATGCAACTAGATTTTTAGAAATGTGGAAAGGTACGATCAAATTTAAATGTCTATAGATATATATACACACACCATATCTATATACACACCAAAAAAAGATTTGGTAGGTTATTAGTTCATATAATTTTTGTTTTTCTTTTATATATTATATATTGTGATCATTTTAATAAATATTATTTTGCTATTTTGAAAGTTTTTATTTCATTTTTTTATGTTTTGATATTTTGATATTTTCATTGTTGATTATGGATGCTATGGGGTGAAAATGTGAAATTGAGAAACACTTTTAGCTTATTTCTCACATAAAAAATTGTGAATATTAATGTTTTTTTCAATTTCAGCTAGTAGAAGCTCAGATTTTTTTCAGAATTTTGTAGTACAGTAAAAGCAATGTTTCTAGAGAATTGTCTTGCCATCATACTGATATGTTTTATAAAAAGGAATATTGATATATAGCTTGAGACATTTGGTGGACATTTAATACTAAAGAAAAATTAAAAGAGTTTTGGAATTCAAATTCTTCTTCCTTACAAAAAGAAAAGTTTATGGAGTGTAATTGGAATTTTATGGAGAGTAAGGCTGGTGTGAATATTTCCCTTACCACACTTGTCAAGCATAAACCATGGTATGTCAAGCCTTTGAATGTTCCCTAAGATTCAAACTTTTTAAAAATTTTAAGTTTCTTTGCCCTCCTTTTGGCCTTTATCATCAACTTGTAAATGTGATTTTTCAACATTCTTAAGGGATATTGGTCTTGACTTCATTCACTATGCATTTTTCTTCCCTAGCTCACATGCCTTGTTGGCTTGCCTATGAGGTTCCTCATTATTTCCTCTCAAAATATGTTAGAAGGACACTGAGTCAAAGGAGGGTAGAAAATTATGAGCTCTCTGAATGATTTGGTTCATGGTAGTGTTCTTGGTTGTTGTAGTATAGATCATGTGTCTAATAATGATCATGAAATATCCTAGATGCTGAATTATTTTTATTCACATTCTTTGTACCATGGTAAGAGAGCAAGCCATACACTTATACCTAGTTGTTTTTCTTCCATTGATGCCCCCAACCATATCTAAATTCAATGATTCCTTCAGGACTAATGAGAATCCCTCCTCCTCTCACCGCCCTAGAATTACCTTTTGAAGCTCCATCAAATGGAAGGGTTCATTCTTTTCTTTGGATCGAAGCTATTCCACTAGACCTTCCACTAGACCTTCCGAGGATAACAACAGAATCCGTTTGGCTTGAGAGTGCTAGGCAAACGAATAACTTGAGGGGCCTTGAAGCACTCCCATTGGGTTAACCAAGTAGACTCCAATGGATCCAAGAAAGGGTCTTTGACTAGTTTATGAAATTTCATACATGCTGAAGGGGCACTCATGACTCGAATCTAGCATATTTTATTTTTCCACTATAACCATATTTTCCAAATGACATACCTTCCAAGAAAGGACCAAATATCCTTATAATCTTCCTTGGAGTGAAGGGAGCCTAAATAAGAATTGGGCCAAGAGCTGAAGAAGGTTTGGATCTCTCTAGGTGAGATGGTTTTATAGAATAGAGGACCAAGAGCCACAACCCACACCTCCTTTGTACAATGACATTGGAGAAAGAGATGTGAGATAGTCTCCTCCTTTGATTCAGAAAGATGGCATCTAGAAGGGCTAATCTGTCCCATTCTTTGAAGATTCTCTAGAGTAAGAATTTTATTATGAGCAACCAACCAATAGAAAAAAAATGATTTTGGGGATGGAATTTGTTTATGAGATTTTCCCCATATCGAATTTTTTGGAGGTAAATGGGTGCAAGAGAGCACGTGGACATATCCTTCCTTGACCAAGTGTGATGCAGGAGCATACAACTCAGCAATTTCATTTTAATTATAGTTAACTTAGGGGGTCTTGTGTTCTCAAGGAAGTTGGATTCTTATGTATGTAATCTTTAATGTTTTGAATAATTAGAATAGGAACTAATTAGATATTTTGAGGATATTTGTAAATGCTCTCGAATATAGAAGAACATGAGTGATGATGAGAGAGCTGGAAATCAATTATAAGTCTTAGACTAGAAAGTGGTGTCATGATTCATGGAACTAGAGAGGATTCTTAGGGATTACTTGACTTAAAAGCGGACTTAGAGGACACTAAGGAGGATGATTTAGTTAAGGGGATTAAGGATGTGAACCAAAATTGGTTTAACAAAACCTTTTGTATAAATATAAGCCTAAAGGCATAATAGTGAGGTAGAGAGTCAATCAATCACTCATGAGTCAAAGAGTGAGTCATTTAGGCCTACTTGCAGGAAAGGAAAGGCCACTGATATTGAAAATTAGGCCGAGGAAGAAATTTATGTGTAAATGGTTGTTTATTAATACAGATAACTTGACTATGAGTTTGTGTGATGTGTATTTGAATTGTAAGTTGTTTGTGAACTTAAGTAATTCTCCGTAACCTAGGTTGTAGGTTTGTAGAATTAGAGAAGTTCAGAGAGGAGTGTTATGGTTTGACACATAAACAGATTTGGAGAAAGCCTTTAATGTTAGCAAAGGTGAAAAAAGCATAAAGGCATCAGCGGAGATCCAGATCAAAGCAGGTAAAAATCGTAAGGTGAGAGCAAATACATCGGCAGAAAGTCAAATGGGCTATTACACAGTAAGAACCAAAAGAATGTAACTGTGCATAGGAACCATTGGATCAGTTAGATAAAAGGACAAGGTTTCATGCCATAGAAGGCTAAGACTAAGGCGCTCAAAATGAAGTGAAGTAGATGAATGGCGAAGATTAAGCAATAACCCTTTATTAAGCTGAGTTCTTTAAAGTTTCATATTGAGCACGTGGGTGGTATTCGCAAGGGGTAGGGTGGTATTCGCGAGGGGTAAGCAGTTTCTTGCGCACCTTAAAGGTGTTAAGTGGTCTTTGAAAATTTCACGCGATTACCTTTATCATTCGACACGTAGCATACAATCTAGAGAGAAAACCACTTTTCTCACTTACTCTCAATCTGATATTGGTCGAGCTCAAGTTCACGTGAGGTTGCATGATAGTTGTTCGATTAAATGGGTCATATCAATAGTAGAGAATGTTTAGGCTAGTTAGCGAGTGGATGATGTGATAGTCATTAGATCGGATGAGACAGATCAATGGTCGAGATCAACTAAGTTTGTTAGCGATCGGGTGATGTGATAACCATCAGATCAAGGAATGAGATCGACGATAGAGATTTAACGCACTAGGGAGAGCATCGATGTATGTGGAAAGGTTTGTGAAATGGAAGAAAGGTAAGATTTAAGTGTTGTTTATGAGATATTTCTATTATACGAGAATAATAATAGAAATAAGCAGGATTGATGTATTTCGGGTTAAGTTAAGAATTAACCAAAGTTTAAGAAGGGTTGTAAGGTTCCGCTTAAAGGTTTATCAAACGTTTAGAATTTAGATAGCTAAGTCAAACATTTCCATATAGATTTTATTTAAAGAACATTAAACCTTGACTAAGTGAAAGTTTTACTAAGTATGGAATTTTGGGAATTCCTAGGACACGTATAGTGTGACATCAAATTGTATTTGCATACTGTGGGTATATGTGGCTTAGGTTGAATCATTTGGTTATATGTATCTTAGGGTGGCATCATTTGGTACCATAGCAGAACAAGGAAATTCTACATGTAAGAATTCTTTGAGAAAACATAGAATAGAGTTATGCTTTGAAGATGTGTATGCACACAAGAGGAGATAAGATTTTAAATCTAAGAAATAGTAGGCACACAGAGATAAATTGTAGCAAAATTTGTAGATGCGAAGGAGATAAAGAAAAATCAATTCAAAGTGAAAGTGAGTGGTAGAACCAGATCATGTAGAGGTCTTGAAGGTGAGGAGATTCCAGCAACCTAGAGCAAGGATTGCTCAATTGGTTCCAAAGGAGAGAACTAGAGAGATGCCAAAAGACTGGGCTCAGAGGAGACAAGCATAGTGAGGCATGTGTATCAAGAAGGAGACTTGTTATTGAAAAGGTTTTGTTACATCTCATCGAAATATCGTAAAGGAAATACCATAGATGATGTGGGTAGAATTGCTAAGGATTGAAGAAAGCTAGTAAGAACTTTTGAGTGAAAGAATAGGTGGTGAAAACCTAGTATTTCATTTATGATTGAAATACAAGAGGACAGTTGTGTTCTTAAAAGATGAATATGAGTGGAAGCCCAGAACGAGTAGAGAGAAGTGCTCAAAGAGTTTCCATAGAATAGAGAACCAAGTTGTTTCCAAAAGACCAAGTATAGAGGAGAGCTTGTTGAGGTAGGCGAGTGAGGAACTCATGAAGGTAGAGAAGAAGATGACTATTGCTAGTCATAATAGAGATAACATAGGTTCCGAGGAAGACCACAGTAGAAGAAAAGTGAAGAAGGAGGATGCCAAGGAAAAGGGAGAGAGAATAAGTCAAGAGGAGCGTGACAAGGAGATCGTCGAGTTAAAAGAACAATTCAATGTATTAAGGATGATACTAGAGGAAAACCAAAGATAAGGTTGGGTCTTGAGGAAAAAGGAATTCAAGTGGTTTAAGTTACAAAGAAGGCTATTGTTATCACTTAGAACCACAGTCCACATATGTCCAAAGTTTCATATAAAAAAATTTTGTTTAGGTCAATAGGTTTCTATGTGTGCCACTTTGAAATTAGAATTTCAAAAGGTATTGATGTGAGTCCTTGTGAAAAACCCTTAGATACCCTCCATCATTATTGTTTAAGGCATGTCTTGTCTTGTTTGCATCATTTGTATTTTGCGCAGCTTCGCAGCGCAATCTGATTGGCCAATTTAGCTGCGCAATCATTTTTCCACCTTTTCGCAGCGTATCATTTACCAGCCATTTCGTAGTGCGTTTTGTCAATTCATAATTGTCTGCGCTACGAAATCGGGGATTCGGGGTTTTTGCAGCGCGTTTTCTTGAAATGTCAAGTCTGGGGAGATGAGTCATTAGGTTCGTCCACATTTTGTCAGTTGATGTCTTCTCCAGGTCATGATAGGTTATCATTCCGCCATCAGGTTTAGGATCACGCACATGACAATCATTTTAAGAGATTTTATGAGGTATGGTTGTGTCATAATGTTTATTCATGGTGCGTTAACATGCCTGTTGTATGACGAGATTTTCTTTGAAAAAACGAAAAGAAGCTCGAGTTTTTATTTAAAGGGATCATTGCAAGCGAGCCTACACTCCAAAGCCGAAGTTGTTTTTGAATTGTAGCTGCTGTTAGTTCTCTGTGTGAAGATATTCGTAGCAAGATGGAGAAAAGAGTACATCGATCCAGAAGGTGCCTAAGAACATAGCCAGCGGGGCTTGATCCTACACTCAGAGATGAAGGTGTAGCACGAGCCTTTAAAAATGCTGGTTGCTGGAGGTTTTGCGAAAAGTTGAAGGGAGGACATACAGAGGTAACGAAAGCTTTTGCATTGAATTTTACTGGCTTGAATTCTAAGGTGTCAATGCTAGAATTTCCTGTGTCTCCACAAGCCATTTCTATTGTCACTGAAATTCCAAGAGGAGGACAAGAGTGGTTCAAAAATTTTAAGTTTGACATGACTCCCTGTAAGGAATTTTTGAAAGAACAATATGTAAATGAGGACCTCACCAAAGCTGTGCCAAGGAATTACATAAAGGAACATTATGCTCTACTCCTTACATGCATCCAGAAATACGTAACATGCGAGGGGAGGTACACCAAAGTTTATTCCTATCATTTCAAACTCTTGTTGCATTTCACAGGTAAAGCATCAATAGACATCCCTTTCTACTTGTTCAGAAGCCTTAGTAAAATGTGTGATAAAATCCAGTTAAGGAAAGATGATTGTGAAACATCCCTGTTTCACCATGGTTTAGTAAAGTTGCTAGTGTTAGATGGTTTGCAAAAAATTGGTAGAGATTGGGATTCTTTCATTTTTATGGCCGACTTTCAAAGCAAGACAGGCCTCACTCCATTGCCGGATAGGGAAAAAGAAGGAAGAATTGAAGAACCTACCCTGGCTGAGCTCAGAAAAGAGGTGAAAGACCAAAAGAAGCCCAAAACCAAGTCGAGGAAATCAGAGAAGTCTGTGGTTATAAAGGAGACACCTAAATCATCAGCAAAGGATACGCCTAAGTCATCAAAGGAGAAAATCAAGCACCAGAAAGATGCACCAGGGCCAAGTGGAGTTGACCTAGTGTCAAGAATCAGAACCAGAAGTCAGCTAAGCAGAGAAAAGGGCAAATCAATAGCGGTGGAGGAAAGCCCTATGTCAAAGGCTAGTCTAAATGATTTGCTTGAGGCAATTGATTTTCAGCAAGCTAAATCAGTGCAGGTTGAGTCAATGCCTATTGACCTAACGCAATCATCACCTGATAGCACAAAAAAATCAAAATCCTCAAAAAGGTTAAGGTTTGAAGAATCTGGTAAGGAATTTATGGTCAAACCACGAAGGCCAGTCACCAGGAGGCAAATAAAAGTAGCTGAGAAATTGCACAAGGATGAGATAGCTGTGAAGGTACCTGCAACAAAAGAAATTAGACAACTGCCTAAAGCAGAGAAGGCAGAGGAAATCAAAAGAAAACCATACACAAGAGGACAGGCCAAAGAAATGGAAAAGCAGCTACCTAAAGCAGAAAAAGCAAAGGAAGTCAAAAAGAAAGATATGGATGAAAAGGTCCCCATTGCTAAAGAAACCAAAACTTCATCTTCAAAGGAACAATGGGAAGCAACTGAGCAAGAAATGGCTAATTTGGAGAAAATTGTAGCAGAAATTGCAGTCATGGAAAATGAGCTTGCAAAACTAAACGCTCAGTTAGGCAAGTTAGCTGCCAAATAAAAATTGCAAATTTTTAAGGTCAGATGCTACCCCAAGATTTTGTTTTATTTTTCTTAAGTTCATTGGTTTTTGAGGCATGTAAGCATAGCATATAAAAGCAATATAAATTAGGAGTTTGAAGCCAAAAGCGAAGTTGTAGCAGTCACAAAGTATTTGATAAATTTATTGAAGACTGTAATTTTTGAAAAGAACAACAGTTTCGTAGCGCTCTACGAAACTGCTGTAGATGACTGTTTTGTAAGAAAAAATGAAATTGATGCTGAAGTCAGCAAATTTTGAAAGGGAATGCCTCGAGGGCAGGAAAGAAACCATACAAGGCTATCTAAGCATTCAAAGAATGACAGGTGTAAATGTTGGAGCAAAAAGCTGAAATATTTTGGTTTTTTGCTAAAGTCTTCCTAAAGCTACTTTATGACCGAATTAGTAGGGTTCTGGTAGGGTTACCGGAATTTTGGGTTGAACATCTGTCTAGTTCACAAAGCATCCAGATCATTAGGCATATGGTGTTATGCATGGTCATCAAAGGTATTAAAAAGCTTGAAACATGTTCTTTTGGAAATAAAGACTGATGGAAGGCAGGGACCGTGAAAACAGGGCACACATCTTCATCAAATAATGAGTCATCTACACAGTTAGAATCCAAGGCAGCTCGTTTAGTGAATACCTCTCCAATGTGTTTCAGCCACTACAGAAATAGTACAGGTGTCAAAGCTCAAGAAGGAATCATGCACACGAGGAGATAGAATTAGAGTTTCAATAGGAATAGGACTCTATGTATTTACAGCGCAATACCTTTGTATTTAATAAGTTAGTTTAAATATAGATAAGGCAATTAATGATAGATTTTGGAGCTCCCCTCATGCTGGAGGAGGAGACTCAAGGTAGTTTAGTTTTGTTTTTCTATATATAGGAAAAACTCTGATGTAAAAAAGGGTTGGAGATTTTTATAAAAAACAGAGTTTTCATATTGGCTTATGTAAAGGACTTTGACAGTAATAGAAAGGATACTTTTTCTTCCCAAGATTCATCTTGTGTTTCAAATGCTCAGAGTATATGTGGTTTGGTCTTTATTCTTCTTGTTTTACAGTTCACTAAACATGCAATCACTCTTAATTCACCTAGTGCTCAGACTTTCTGTGTATGTTTATTGAGTTGAGGTTCTTCTTGGTAAATTTTTTGAGCATTTAGACATTATATGCCTTGGTTTCCATGATTGAGTAGCTACTTGTTTACTGCAGAAGTGTACGACTCCATGAGCCTAATGGGAGAAGCCTAATTTTTTTTGTTCCAACCAGCTTAAATTTCATATACTGTTTAAAGAGTTAGCCATCTTTCTTGCCCTTAATGCATATCAAAAATCTGTGAGAGAGCCCTCTCTTACTAAGGAGGCTAAACCTTAGTCTAAAGCCTGGTCTGAAACAGTTTCATGAGATCTTATTCAGTAGCAGCCCTTAGTACTGATTTTATGATAACAGCTACAACAAAAGAAAGTGAAGTGGCTAGTGTAAAAACTCAAAGAAGCTGAGTTGGAAATGGAAGTTTCCATTTGTGAAGCAGAATAGGGTGAAGTTCTCAGTAAGGATGAAGACTGGAAATCTGGGGAAGATCTTATGAATTACTGTGAGAATTCAAGAGAACAAGGAGATATGATGTCTGGAGCATCAAAGGAGACCATAAGTGAGTGAGGAACTCATGAATATAATGAAGAAGATGACTATTGGTAGTCATAATAGAGATAACAAAGGTTTTGAGGAAGACCATAGTAGAAGAAAAGTGAAGAAGGAGGATGCCAAGGAAAAGGGAGAGAGAATGAGTCAAGAGGAGCGTGACAAGGAGATCGTCGAGTTAAAATAACAACTCAGTGTATTAAGGATGATACTAGAGGAAAACTAAAGACAAGGTTGGGTCTTCAGGAAAAAGGAATTCAAGTGTTTTAAGTTACAGAGAAGGCTACAATAGAAGAAAGTAAGTGGCTACTGGAAAAACTCAAATAAGCTAAGTTGGAAATGGAAGTTTTGATTTGTGAAGGAGAATAGGGTGAAGTTCTGGGTAAATAAGAAGACTGGAAATCTGGGGAAGATATTGTGAATTATTGTGAGAATTCAAGACAACAGGGAGATATGATGTGTGTAGCATCAAGTGAGACCATAAGGTCTTATGTTCTTAAAACTGATAGTTTGTGTATGATTCCATGTATTGTGGGAGAAAAGCAACTTTGTAAAGATGTATTCAGGATGGATGAAATTTTTGAAGTGAAATTTGACAAAGGAAATTTCTCAGAAGAGGAAGAATTTGACTGGTTACAGCAGAAAAAGTCCGTGGATAAGTTACTTAATGAGTGAAGATAGTCATTTGAAGTTGTCATAGAGATGGAAGATCAGGATCTTATTATGATGAAGAATGAAGGAATATTGTCTCAGAGAGGTAATCTAATGAATTTTGGTGAAGGACAAATGCACGAGAATATTAATGTAGATGATGGGACAAGGATAACTCTTGAAGAGGGGTTAGAGAGATACATCAAGTGAAAGTGTATTGAAGAAGAAGGATATCTACTGAAATATGTTAAGAAAGAAGTCTATGTAAAAGATTTAACAAAGGGAGAAAGGACATATGATGATTGGTCACTAACAATGGAAAGTCTTGGAAAGGATTAGCAATCTTTTGAAGCTGTCAAAAGTATGGAAGAGTATATTTTAGAGGATGAATACTCTGAAGTAAAGAATGATGGAGAATGTCTCTTAAATGAGAAAAGTAGTGAATTATTGCAGCAGAAATAATTTAGCAATACATTGATGTTTGAAGTTGTTACAACACAGGAACAATTTCTTGTGAAAAGAGGGGAGGAGAATCAGTCTGAAGAGCTGATATGTGAACCAACAATTGAGATTGTTGAACCTTGTAATTTTGAAATTGACAAGTTGTGTACAAATGCAAGACTTATAAGTGATGATGAAACACTTATGAAGTGTCAAAGAGAAATTGAATTACTGGAATATTTTCTGGAAAACTCAGAGTATGACAGTGTGATTGCAAATGAAGGAATTGAATACAGTGGACAAGAGTAGGAATACATCATTAAAACAGATGTTGTGGAGGATAGACTTACTGTCAGTTTCGAGATTCCATTAGAAAATTCTTTAAAGAGGTTGAATCACCATACTGATGTGCTGATAGAGGAGTAAAAATGAGAGTAGCATACTAAAATGTTTCCAAGGGAAGAAGAGGCACTGAGGACTTATGTGTTTTATTTTAATAATTGTTTTGTGGGTGCAGGTTTTGTTGCAGATGCTGGAGAAAATTTGGCACGTATGAGAAACCAAGTAAATATGGAAGAGGAAGGAAAATATGTTGGAATCAATGAACCACATATTGATGTATTTGAGAGGAATCAAGTACAGAGGAAATTGGAGGACAATTTAGTTTCTGAAAGTAAATTTCTAGATATTGAAGAGAGATTGTTTGGAAAGCAACAAGAGGGTAAGGATGAAAGGGCAATAGTAAGAAACCAACAACTTCAAAGAGAAGACAACAAATAACAGTTTGAAGATGAGTGGACAGAGTACAACAATAAATGGTAGAGTAGTTATTAGTCAAAAGATAAATTGGAAATAGAGATTGAAAGAACAATAAGATTGATCATAAAGGTGCCTCAGAAGAAAGCAACAATAAGAAGACCAAGAAAAAGAAAAAGAAAGATAACAGTCGATTGTGACAACATAGCTAATGGGGCAAAGCAACATAAAGTGTTGAAAACTAGAGAACAACAACAAATAACAATAGCAACCAAAGGAAAATCACAAAACAAAGTATGGGATCCAGGAAGACAATGGTCGGAAGCACATGATTAGGAGATCATGATTATTTTAACCTTGGGAGTCCGATGCAAGAGCATATAGCTCAACAATTTCATTTTAATTTAGGTTAACTTAGGGGGTCTTGTGTTTTTAAGGAAGCTGGATTCCTATGCATGTAATAATTAATGTTTTGAGTAATTATAATAGGAATTAATTATATATTGTGAGGATATTTGTAAATTCTCTCGAACATAGGAGAACATGAGTGATGATGAGAGAGTTGGAAATCAATTATAAGTCTTAGACTAGAAAGTGGTGTCATGACTCATGGAATTGGAGAGGATTCTTAGGGATTACTAGAGTTAAACTTGGACTTAGAGGATATATAGGATTTAGTTCAGCAGATTAAGGATTTGAACCAGAATTGGTTAAATAGAACCCTTTATATAAATGTAAGCCTGAAAGGAATAATAGTGAGGTAGAGAGTCAGTCAGCGAGTCAAGAGTTAGAGAGTCAGTCATTTATGCATACGGGCAGGAAAGGAAAGGGCACTGATATTGAAAATCAGGCCGAGGAAGAAATTCCTTTGTAAATGCTTGTTTATTAATAAAGATAACTTGATTCTAGTTTCTGTGATGTGCATTTGAATTGTAAGTTGTGTGTGAACTTGAGTAATTCTGTGTAACGTATGTTGTAGGTGTGCAGAATCAAAAAAGAAGTGCAGAGAGGAGTGTTATGGTTTTACACACAAACATATTTGGAGAAAGCCTTTAATGTTACATCGAACATGAAAGAAGCATAAAGGCACAAGCAAAGATCGAGATCAGAGTAGATGAAAATCATAAGGTGAGAACAAATACACAGGGAGAAAGTTGAATGGGCTATTACATATTAAGAACCAAAAGAATGTAATGGTGCACAGGAACCATTGGATCAGTCAAATCAACAGACGAGGTTATGTGTGATAGAAGGCTACGATTAAGTCATGCAAAATGAAGTCAAGAAGATTCATGGGGGAGATTAAGCGATAACCTTTTATTAAGATGAGTTCTTTAAAGTTTCATATTGAGCACTTGGGTGGTATTCGTAAGGGGTAAGAAGTTTCTCGCACTCCACAAAGGTGGTAAGTGTTCTTTCAAAATTTTATGTGGTTTTGTTTAGTGACTAACATGTACCATACGATGGAGAGAGAAAATAACTTTTATCATGTGCTCTCAATCTGATATCACTCGAGCTTAATTTCACATGAGTTTGCGCAATATCCATTCGATTGAATGGGTCACATAAATGGTAGGGATTTTTCAGGGTATTTGGTGAGTGGATGAATTGCTATCCATTAGATCGGATGAGATAGATCAATGGTGGATATCAGCTAAGTTTGTTAGCGATTGGGTGACACGATAACCATCAGATCGAGGAATGTGATCGACGATGGATATTTAACATGCTAAGGAGTGCATCGATGTATGTGTAAAGGTTTGTGAAATGGAAGAAAGGTAACGCATAAGTGTGGTTTATGAGATATTTCTATTATACGAGAATCATAATAGAAATCAGCACGATTGATGTATTTTGGGGTAAGTTAAGAATTAACCAAAGGTTAAGAAGCGTTGTAAGGTTTCACTTAAAGGTTTATCAAAGGTTTAGACTTTGGATAACTAATTCAAACATTTCTACATAGAGTTTATTTAAAGAGCCTTAATCCTTGACTAAGTGAAAGTTTTACTAAGTATGGAATTTTGGGAATTCCTGGGACACGCATAGCGTGACATGAAATTGGATTTGCATACTGTAGGTATATGTTTCATCATTGGGGTATATGCAGCTTAGGTTTGCATCAGAGTAGCTGGCACTCTACCAACCCCACTTCCCTTTCCTCATATAGTGCAATCGGGGCACACCCTTGAAGCTTTTTCTAGAGCCTTTCTCTTTAGGGGAGAAGAGCCTCGAGGATTTTTTATAACTTGCACCCCTTCCAACCTCCATGCTCATTCCACTCAATGATATAGTCCAATGTTTCCACTCCCCATTTTATCAAGAGGGCCTGAAGATACACCAAGCAAGGATGAAAATCCATGGGCTAAATTCCCATTATAGAATCTGAGAAATTTTGATGGTGGCTCCATTTCCTTGGAACTTGTTCAAATTATCCTTGGAGGAGTCAATCACACACCATATAGGGAACTGAATCTAGTGGCCACATGCCCATCCTCAACAATAACTTAGGTTAGTAATTGAACTCCAATAAATTTTTTCTCCTCTTGCCATATTTGCAATTCCTGGGTCCCTCATGCCCAACCCTCCATGTTTTCTTGGGGTTCTCATTGTTTTCCAATTTACTAAGTGGTATTCCTTTGCATCTTTTTTACCTCCTTTCCACATGATTTTTCTTATATGTATAACCATTTTATGAAGAACACTTTCGTGAGATTTTAAAGCAATGAACTAATATCAAGGGCTTGTCAATAGGACTGATTTTACCAATATTTCTCTAACTGCATTATTGAGTCAAGTCCCACCACAATTTACAATTTGTGTTTTCATTTTATCCTACACTTTTTACCAGGAATAGGGAGTAGTGTGACCAGGAATATTAGAATTCCCAAGTAATTCAAGTCCTTCCAATCTCTCATAGCTTTATATCCTAGAATTTATTCAATATTTTTTTCTTTTAGCCTTGAGATATTCTAACTCTATATTTGGTTTTTTATATCATTCGTGGCTCCCCCACATGTCGTGATAAATTTGTTGAGAATTTTTTTCAAGCACCTAGCTATAGTGGTAGAGACACCTCCCATTAATATTGTGTTAGCCGCAAACTCATTGTGATTTATGCTTTAGATGCCTTCCGAGAATTGAATGCCATGAATACTGAGATAGGAACGTTTATTCTCTAAAGTTCTTCCGAGAGCATCAACCATAATTATTGCATCGACTGGTGCATCTTCCTGGATTTTTAGCTCTGTAGCGGTTCTGTAGGCCTTAGCTACTGTGGCTGTGGTGCACTCATTCTTCTCTGTGATCTTCTTAAAGAGATCAACTGTGGACGTCTTCTCAAGAAACATTTGGGCATTCTTGACCTTCTCCTTAATCCAGGAGGATCTCATCAGATCAGTTACATAGGTTCAGTTTCATCGTCAGCATTCAGTCCGGTGTCATTTAGTTTCAACAATGTTGTTTATGGTTCAGGTTGCTTCGGTGATGTCAATAGCTTTCATGGTGATATGGTCTGGAATTTGGTTATCGACATGTTGGTTGCCGTCAGTTCCGCCAGGATTTGGTCGTCGACATGGGGTTGTCCTCTTCCTTCGCAGGATCTAGTTATCGACACGTTAGTTCTCGTCAGTTCTGGATTTGAGAGTTCGGTTTTCATCATCATGTGACATTTGTCACAAATGTCACTTTTTGATAATTTGGTTAAACAATTTTTTTTTTGTACAAACTGATTTAAGAACTAAAATCTAAAACTATGTTAAACCCTAACCTATAGCTAAATCAAACATTACAAATGAAATGACTTTACAAGGCATTAGCCCTAAGTGTTAAACCCTAATCATACATTAAATACCATAAATATTTTGGGAAAAAAATTACAATAAAAATCGAAGACCATTACCCTAAGTCCTAAAACCCTCTTGGGCTATTTAAATTACATTGACATCATTGTAAAACATTACAAAACTATTATAATAGTCATAAACATGGACAAGACCATGTCAAAGACTATGGTAATGTGATCAATGTGTAAGCCATCGAGGTTAGCACTTGGAGTTAAATACATTGGGGTCTAAATCGCAATTGGCATGTGGGCAAAAGGAATACACTGCCAGGCTTGGAGTTAACCACAATGTGACCACATATGTATTTTGGCATGTGAACAGAGGATAACCATCATGGTTACCTATTACAGTTAACTGAAACCACCTCGGGATAGGCATGTGAACATAATGGAGTGTAACATAGCATCACAGTGATAGTGAGCAAACCAGAAACGCTCCGTGGATAACTGCGTTAGACTTATACATGTTCACATGGTAGACTGCAACTGTCAGGATTGAATTGAAAGGTGGTGGCTTATGACAAGATGACAATTGAACCACCTATTCACAAGTGGGCATTCAATTTCCTCCGTCCAGTCAGCAAGCTGTCAATGGTTTGTTTTAATATAGAGTCTATTTGTGGGCGTTTGTTGAAGTTATGGTGAAAAACTAATGCAATGACCATGTGAGTAGGCACTAAGGTGTTCCTTAGTGATTCGAATGAGACCATCATGCTACATTCATGCCAATATTGGCTTAGAAGCCCTCAAATGTATCTGAAAACCTTTAATTTCACATTTTTGTTCATGAGGAAGATATTGATGATTTTGAGTTTTAGAGTGTAGATTCTACAAGATATAGTCGATTTTGTTTTCAATGTAAAAGGGGCATCGAGAGTAGGAATTGGAAACTGAGGCAGCCATTGGAAGGCTAGTTCAAAGAGCTTTCTGAGGACAGTGATCAGAAGTACCTTTGTGCACATCCAAATTGGTAAAATTTCTTTGTAACCGACCTCTTCGGTTTCAATCTTAATAAAGCGGTCATCCATCTTGAAAGCAGACCCAGAGACATAGTCCATTAGGGACAAACTCCATAATCAATATTGTTGTCTCGTATCGTTGTGTATTTTTTGTTTTCACCTCTATTTTAGATCTTACTTATGTTTTATCAACTATCGTAAAGTCTTTCTTCTAAAGAAATTCTCACAGTTTCAACACTTTAAGTTAACATTCAATTCTACTTCAGTTTCAACATATGATCATTTTAGATCATATAATTTGGTATCAAAGTAGGTTGTGTTTGTAGAAGTTTTTAGTGAATGTTAACTAGGTTGAATTCCCAACATGGAGAAGGAATTTTTGAGCAGAGTGATCCAAATATTGGAAAGCGAAGAGTCACTCATAACTTGACCATGACAGGATCTCATGTAGGTGAAAATCCTGAAGCTAAAATGGGTGATGAATAGTTTCACCACAGTCATCCAAAGAGTTGGAAATCAAAGACTCCAATGAAAGTAAAGGGAAGAACAATTCGAAGAGAATGAAATCAGTCATAGCACATAATGAAAGACCTACTTGTTCTCATTGCGAGAGAATTGGTCATGATGAATCTAAGTGTTGGAAACTTCATCTAGAATTTAAGCCCAAAATGTTCCTTAAGGAGAATGATGAAAAGAACGAAATAGTAGCAATCAAGAAAGATCTAGGTTCAGATTTAGGTGATGAAAGGAGGATAACTACCATGGTTACGATAGGTAAAACTTTTGACACTGGTTCAAGTTCGAATACTATTTCATTTTCATCAAACAAAAACCCTTCTAGTGTGGATAAAATAATTGAATTATTTAACATAAGGATAACTTCTAAGCACACAAAGATAGATACAGTGTTTGACAACGGATCATAGGCCAATCTAATATATGAATATTTAGCTAAGAATTTGGGTTTGGAAACACAAAATCTTCCAAGACCTTACCCATTAGGATGGCTAAATAAATCAACTTACATAAAAGTCACGAAATAGTGTTGATTAAGATTTTCCATTACAGCTAAATACATTGATGAAGTGGAATTAGATGTGGTTCCAGTAGACATGTGTGGAGTTGTCTTAGGAAGTGCTTATCTTTACAATCGCAATGCAGTATTTTATAGGAGAGAACATAAATATCATCTAAGAAAGATGGAAGTAAATTTATTGTCAAAGCACATGAAGACACAAATCACTTGAATTTGGTTAATGCTAATAAGATGAAGTGATTAATAATTTCAAATAAGAGATTTGTAATCATGTGTGTAAAGGAACAACATAAAAATCAACATGGTTCTTTTTAAAGTTATGAGACTCAACTTAAAGATAGTTTGGTCAAAGAGGTAGAAACTTTTCCAGTTCTATTTAAAGAAACCAAACATCTTACTCATAAGCAGGGAATACAACATGAATTACAATTGATGCCTAAAACTCCTTTTCCTAATGTCGAAATGAATCAATTCAATCCAAGTTTGTAAGTTAATAGTTAGAGGGATGCAGGTCAGTATTGGGGAAATTCAATGTTCAATTTATCTTATATTGTGTCACTATTTCATGTTTCAAACAGTTTGGAAGCCTCTTTTCAGGTGCAGAGGAAGATCATTTGTTTCCATATCAGAGCCTTTTCTAAAACATTATCAAAATATCCACAACAGCTAAGGGAAACTTATGCATCAGGGGAAAGTGATAAACAATGGAAGCATCATTTAATAAATCAAGGAAAGATGATTCAAACAAATCAACAGTCATTTCAATACTTTACAAATAAAACTAAGTTATAGGAGTTTCCATATTATAGTTTGATGGGTCTAATGCAGCAAGTTCACTTAGTAATCAGGAAGAAGGAAAGTATGCCAATTCATGTAGCTGGTTTGATGACAAAAATTTCTTTAATTGTCTCTATCATTCTGCAATATAGATTGTTAATACTTGTCCATGGTATTGAAAAATATTCTGTAGAGACTGTCTTCAAAGATGATTATGAATCACTAACTCATGATATTTCATGGAAAGAAATTGATTACCATGTTCATAACAGGGTGTTTTACTATCATTGCAAGTTGTTCATACTTTAGATGGATGGGACAGGTCAACGATTCAAAATGTTCCATGGTAAGCATCATCAAGGTCATTATTTGCAGGTGATTGATCAAATGTATTGGTACATCATTAGGACAAGGTGGAAAGTGAGGGAGCTCTACCCTGATCGACTATTTGTTTAAGTCAAACTTTTGTGGTCCAAAAGCTTTCAAGTGGAGAGGACTAATTTAGGTTAGTTACAAAATTTCAGTTTCATCGTCAGCATTTACTCTGGTGTCCTTCAGTTTCGACAGAGTTGTTTATGTTTCAGGTTGTTCAGGTGATGTCAATGGCTTTCATGGTGATATGGTTTGGATTTTGGTTGTCGACATGTTGGTTGTCATCAGTTCCACCAGCATTTGGCTGTCAACATGGGGTTGTTGTCCACCTTTGCATGATTTGGTTTTCGAAATGTTGGCTTTCATCCGCTCCGCCTTTCAGAGTTTGGATGTCATCATCACATGACATTTGTCGCAAATGTCACTTTGTGACAATTTGGTGTAAATGGGTTTTTTTAGCACAAAATGATTTAAAAACTAAAATTTGAAATTATGATAAACCTTAACCTATATCTAAATCAAACATTACAAATCAAATGAATTTTATAAGGAATTAACCCTAAGTGTTAAACCCTAACCATACATTAAATACCATAAATCTATTGTAAAACACGTTACAATACAAATCAAAGACCATTACCCTAAGTCCTAAAACCCTCTCGTGCTATTTGGATTATATTGAAATCATTGTAAAACATTACAAAAATATTATAACAGCCATAACCATGGGGAATATCATGTCGAAGACTGTGGTAATGTGATCAGTGTGTAATTAATCGGGGTTAGCGCTTGAACTTAATCACATCAAGGCCTAGACTGCGGTTGGCATGTGAGCAGAGGGAATAAATTATCGGGCTTAGACTTAACCATAGTGTGACTGCAAATGTGTTTTGGCATGTGAATGGAGGATAACTTTCATGGTTACATGTTACATTTAATTGCAACTACCTCGAGAGAGCCATGTGAATAGAGCAGAGGGTAACTGTAGTATCTCACCTGTTAGTGCCTAAATCTACCTCGGGCTGAAGGAAGGTAGGTCTAGGGTAACATCAAACCATGCTTAACCTAGTAGCTAGCCCTACCAGGTCGGGAGAGGGCTCTCTCGTTGTCAATCTTAGTGAGATTGTAATTAGGGCTTGAGATGAGTAATAATAACTGTTGAGTTTAGGCTAGGTATATTAGGTCAGAAGATTTTGTTTGATTTTGATGGTTGGTTGTTGGATCAAATGAAGAAGGTAGCCTTGGGTCAAGGAAATGAACTCAGATTTGCAGGGGGTTCTGTGGGGTGAGATAGGCATGTGTTTTGGCACTTTGAATTGGGTGTGATGGTAAGTCTAAGACTAGTCACGAGTTGGAGAGGGCATGAAAAGTTCATGAGTCCTCTTCAAACAGCAAAAAACATTAAAAACTAAATGTATCCTCGAGGTAGAGCATTGAATATCGATGGATTCTAGTTATTTATCTTGATTCATTTAGTTATGAAAAAAAATGTAGATGCTGGCACATATACACATAAGAGAAACTAAATAACAGATGAAGAAAAAATGCCACGACACATTACCACAAGAATCCAACAAAATGCTACAAAACCTTGGTTCATTTGCTTGCCAAAGTGCAGAAGTGATTTACAATGAAGCTCAAAGCATCCACAAGAGTCCAAACTTTACAAATGACTAAGAAAGTACATGATATAGGCATCAAACCACCTATGCTAGCCATCAGGGGTCGAATCCATGAGTCAAGGAGCTTTTTAAACAACATCTAAAATAGGAAATAGAAAATAGGCAGTGGAACATTTTGCCTCTAAAAGTATGGAAACTGATTCATTCAACCTCAAACACCCTCTAACTGATGTATCTACCCCCTCAAGTCATTTTTCATCATATTTACATCATATTACATCATTAATTTACCAATGAGAAAATAAAAAGTCAATTGATAGTCAAACTCGGCAAAATTCTGAGTTTTTAGGCAAAATTGGCAAAAATTTGCCTAATGCGCAGCGTCGTGAGCCTCATGCGTAGTGCTACTTCAAGGGTGATTTTGGAGGCCTTCCACTTCACCAAATCAGCCCCAAGATAGCTTTTTGTAAAGCTGTACCTGTCTAGTTTTTGGAACACTTTGAATTTTTTGATTTGGAGTTGATTTTCCCCTCCAAAAATCATTTCTCCCAAGACTAGTTCCTTTGGGTCCAAAAGTGGCAGAGACGACATTGTTTAGGTGTTTTTTGCCCTTTATGTGACCCAAATCTCCTCCAAATTTTATGAAACTTTCTGGGTTTTATTTCTTTTCCATGACAAATCCAAAAATGCAAGCCATTTTGCAAAATACTCAGCCAACTCAATGTACAGCGCCGGTGGTGTTGTACATCAGCTGAAAATTCCTGTGTTTTTAATTACAAAATTGTGAAATGACAAAAATTTCCCAAAATTTCTCCAAATTTGGCAAGAGAAAAGATTACTAACTTATTTTCTGAGCTAATGAAGCTTTAGCCAAAATTCTAAGTTTATCTTGTTCCTTCTTGGCCCTCAAGCTTCTCTTTAACTTAGCTTTTAGCCTGTTTATGCTTGTCTTGCAAATTTTATTCCAAGCTAAGTAATGATAAGCCATATGGTGCAGCATTTTAGTTTCCTTGTCAGCTTTCTCAAGCATCTTCTCAAGGTCAATGTTCACTGTTTCCAACCATGACTCTTGGTCAGCCTCAATTTCTTGCTAAGGGATGTCATTTTGATTTTTCTTCTCTTTGCCTCTTGCCTATTTTCTCTAATTGTTTGTAGCTCCATAATAGCTTGCTTATCTTCCAGTTGCTTGTTTTTGTGCTCAAGATTGTTGATGATCCATTTTTCCCTCTCAAGGTCAAGTAATAAGGCTTGTATTTCAGCCTCCTTCTTTTTGATAATCATATCCTTGAGGCTTGAAATTTGAGAGCCCAAATCAGTGTCATCCTCCTCAATCAACACAAAATCCCTGTCTTTCCCTTCAGTAGGGCCCTCTTCATGCATATGTTGCTTTCGTTTGTCTCTGCCCTGCACCTGTTTAGCTAGAGAAGAGGGCAAAGCCCCTTTCACCCCTTGTGAAGATAGCATTTGCCTATGGTCTGGTGAAGGAAACGAGACCCCTTCCACCCCTGGTGGAGATAGTACTCGTTTGGTAGCTGCAAAAAACATCCTAGTGCCTCTTTCATCAGTAACAAACACAAGAACATGAGCCTCTTCTATTTTTCCTTCAGGCTCGTTTTGTAGCCCAGAAGGTTCACCTTCCTCTTGAGGATCTACAAATAGTTGAGGCCCCTTGAAGCATTCGTGAGCAATGAAAGTTTCCCATGACACTTGCAACTCAGTGAGCTAATGCAAAACAACAATTTTGATGATAGCAAAATGATAAATACTATTGAGCTGCTGTGGATATGTTTTTTTTTTTGCAATCACTATCATCCTCTCTATGTTTTTACATATGAAATAAAGAATACTCATCATTCTGACCTTGGTGAAGTACATAAGTAAGCTGATATGGTAGGTATAAAGTCTGCATAACCTACCCTCACATGTGAAGTATTTGCTGATAAGTTTCATGAGTGGAACATACCGGTCCTCCAAGAATTTGAAAGGAAACAACGTGCTAAGTTTACCATGATATTTGGCCTTGATATAAGGTTCATAATGCTACTTACTAATACTTTACCTTTTGTTCCACTTTTCCCCTACATCTAGCATTCTTGTATCTTCAGCAATGATAGCTGGTGAAAGAGTGAAATTGACCCCAGCAAGATGCACCACATTATTTTCCATGTTTATGAGAAATTGCCTTGCTAACTCATGGTGATATTTGACCCTCTCAACCATCTCACAAAACTCAAAACAGGATCGATATTTGAAGCATGTCGTGGCTAGAGGGCAAGCAAGGAATTACCTCATGCTAATAGGTTCCTCCCTAATGATTTTTCCACCCTTGTGAGGTTTCCTCGGCTACACATTTATTTCCCTTGAGCTATCACTAAGTGCTTCTTCTTCAAAACTTGATTCACTACTTCTTTCAATGATTCTTGTCTTAGGGATGTGATGTGGTGAGGGTATGGTGAACAATGACAATGGGTGAACAAAGATGATGAGTATGAAGAGATTTTGCAAATGTGAAGTAGAGTAAGGGAATAAAGGGACAAATTTAGGAAATTAGGGTTTTGGCTTATGAGGGACTTAGGGTTTGATGAAGGGAATTAGTTTCTTAGGGTAATAAGGAAAGGGAAAAAGGAATTAATGGGTAGATTTAGGGCAATGTACTGTAGAAAAGGGGAAAAGGATGCCAATTTTGTAATGCATTGAAAATTTTGCAATGAGATGAAAATGTATGAAGGCAAGCTAGGGTATGATTTTTAAGAAGCAAAACTCATGAAGAAAACATGAAGAAGGTTAACCTCAGCTCAAGATTCATGAAAAATTACTTGTAGGAGTGAAATGCAGCATTTGGGAGAGTTAGGATGAATTTGAGTGGTTTTGGAACCTTCGTGGCCAGTGCACTGGGCTGAATGCGCTAGCCTACCCGATGCGGAGTGCCTTTGTATTTTTACACTGGAAGAAACCGTCTGATGCATAGAGCTAGTATGATGCACAGTGCCAACCCTCTCATGCATAGCCCTAGGAAAATTCAGTGCAAAAATAGGGTTTTCTTCTTCCTTTGCTTGATTTTCCTCCAAATCGTGATTTCGGCTCTTCACTTGATGTTTTGCATAATGAAACGAATGGCTAGCATGAATTCACTTTATAAATGGATGCACATCAATTTTTCCTCATTTCAAACCTAGTTTATAAAGTCTTAGTCACTTTTTCTTCAAAAACTCTAGTTTTCATTTGAAAATTGACTTTTTCTTGAACAGTTGACGGACTCATGCATTTGGTGTTTTTTCTTTTGCAGTGGCTAGAGTTGGCAAGGTGACCAAGAGGAGCTGCTGAACTTATTACATATAGAAACACTTAAATTACATGAAATTTGTACATAAAATGGAAAAACTCTGTTTTCACCTCAAAACAGAGTTTTGAGGTAAAAAATATTTATTGGGCATATCAAAAGTAAATTAATGATTCTAATGAACTTATTAATCCTCCTAATGTGCCTGCTCACCTTTTTTTTTTATTTTTGATGACCAAAATGACATACCCTAGAGCTAGTGAGACTAAAACCCTAAAAATGACTTTTGTAAATAAAATGAAACAGGATGAGAGTAAATGACTTGAAAGGTATGAACACAGGTCAGCAAGATATATCTCATGAGGAAAGAAATCTGAATTGAACCCTACCATGAGTTGATCCATGACCTAATGGAATGGAGCTCATCAAATGAGACACCTAATATGCGTTTAAAAGAGAAATTTGATCACTAATGGAGGTATGAGGATGTCGACACTAACATCACCGACAGTTAGCATAGTGGAACCATCACGTGGATAACTATGTCAGAGTTATACTTGTTCACATCGCAGACCGCAACCATGGATATTGACTTGTAAGGTGGCAACTTGTGACAAGGTTGCAATCGAACCACTTCATCACATGCGGGAAGTCAACCTACTCCACCAAGTGAGTAAGCCATCAATGGTTTGTTTTAATATAAAGTTTATGTGTGGGTAGAAGCGTGTGTACTGGTATAAGTGTGCACAAGTACAAAAATTGTAAACAGATTTTTCTTATTATTAAAAGAAGACAGAGATGATAGCAGCACGTGGTTTTCACCCACATTGGGTTTCCACATTATATCTTGGTCTTCATGTGTGTTTCTTTATTCTACTTTTACTTCACTCTCTAATGAATTCGTGATATACTAGTTAAAGTTAAATGCATGATAAATTGGGTAAATAAAAATATCTCTTCATATACACTCGTTTCCTTCATTATAGTTGTGTATACATAGTAGTTTACTTAGCTAAAGTAGCATATACAAATCTGTTTTGAAAATTAAATTATTGATCTAATAATACTGATTCACCGCCCCTCTCAGTATTATTTCCAACGACTCGCTCATCACTGTACGTAGATCCATCTCCATGAGGACCTAGAATATCTTGGTTTTTGTGACTCATGTACAGTCCTTCATTTCCTAGAGCGAAGCGAACTTGGTTTCCTTCGGAAGGTTTGATTCTTGGGGAGGAAACTATCTATCCTCCTACATCCTCCATGCTACTAATGCTATCAACAATAGCAACCAAGCATAATGAAATGACTTTCCCTCATCTTGGGCCTCCCGATAGTTCTCCAAAAAATATTCGTACACATAGTGAGCCCAGTTATACTGGACTCCTTTGGTGCACTAATTAGCGACTCCTTTGGTGCACTAATTAGCCAAATAAATGATCGGTGTGAGAACCTTCTCTCCGTGGCACTTCCGTATCATCTTGCCTACCAATAAATATGTGAATAACTGCACCGAGTTGTCTGAAATGGAGTAGATGGAATATCCACACGATTGCACCTATATGAGTTAACATCTATAGAGTTTCTCAATATTAACTAATTTTATAGAGGGCTAAATAGTTAACATTATTTAAAGGCATAATAAAAGTCTACAATTCATTTCATAACATATTTATCCTTTCTTCTATACTTTAAACTAGAGTGTGAAATTTATTAGTTCATGGAATTTTTTTATCTATGGTTCCTAAGGTGAAATATAATAAACCTCTCCTTATACATTTACTGAAGAATGTAACCCCACTAGTTAATGGAGTTTTAATTTCATTGGAATGCGAACCAAAAACTTAATAGATTAGAAAGGACAAAATTTTTCATTTACAACTATATATAAGTTCTTAGTTTCACTTCAATAATTAAATAATTCAATGATCCCCTATAAGGTCTATCATAATCTTCTATTCATTTATTTATGTAAAATAATACTTCTAGCTTTAGATATTATATTAATTGACATTATCTATTCTCTAGTAGAGACTTTAATTCAACATATAATTATACAAGTTTAATCAAAAGAAGTGGCCTTAATCCCTATCCATGCATGACACATTATTTTATATACTTACAACTCTTCTATTCATATCCATGTGCTCAATTAAGTAATCCATTAGCCATCATAAAGTAATCAATTAACCATCATAGGAATTCGACTATAACAATCATTATAGTCATAGATATTCATTACATTGGTCACTTGAAAATTATTCAATATAGGCATGAAAAACCAGTAATCTATATAGTTAATTCTAAGAAATTCATTTTCAAAATTCATTAAAACTATAATGCCATTAATCTATTTCAATTTCAACATATAAAGTACAACATAAATTACTCCTAAGCATAGTTAATCTTTGGGGAATATTCAAGAACATAACACCCTCCACCCAATATTGATGTAAGATCTTCTTGCATGAAGGAATCAACAACCCCTTAGGTTCCTAAGTATTTTCTCTTATTGATTCCTAGCATCATATTTTTAGCAATTTATTGATTTAATGTCTTCCTTTCTTTTGCTAGGCCTCTTTGTTTTAGCTTTCAAAAAGAATTATTTTTCTTTTCTTTAAAGCACACTTTTCTCTTCCACTATGATTTATTCTACTTTTTACCCCCACTTAGCATTTCTCTCCACCTAGGTGATTAATATAATCTTCGTCTCCCATTATCTTAATATTTTTAATAACTTTCCCCTAAGGATCTTCAAGAGACTTTTAAGGTCAACCTTATAAATTTTAACCACTTTGTAGCTTTCCATGACTTGGCCAGAAGTTTCTAGTACTTTAGTGCTCTTTCATGTATATTTGCAAACAATTTTTTGTAATTCAATAAAATATAATATAATTACATCATCACATGCTTTCCATTTTAGCTTACATAGCCATTAAGTCCAAGAATAGTTTCAAAGTATAAAAAGAGCCATTGTCTCAACAAGAAAAGCATAGGGGTGTTACACCATGTGTAATTTCATGGTTTAAATTGTGTTTTTGAATGCATAAATCCATTTAACCCATGTGTAGTTTGCATGATGTAATTATTCCTTTATTAGAATTTATGATTTTAAATTTCTTGAAAAACTTTAAATCACAGTAACAACTCTTGACATAAGGCTTAGTTGGATATTCTTAATCAAATATGTAAGTATTAATTTATTGTTATGAATGGAATATTGTTTATTTCACTTAGATTTTATTTGAAAATATAAGAAGTGTTATCAAGTGAGCAGTCAGCCTACCTTAGTGTTAGAAAATTAATTAAAAATCAGTTGGAGTCCAAGAAGAGATCATTTTTGAGGTGATGATTGTCACAACCTAAAGCTGAGTCTTGTAAATATTGGTAAACCCCAAAGTTGTATGATGGGATAAACATGTCATGCAAGGGTGAAGGAAGAGATAGATTTCGAGAGAGAAAGGAAATATGGCAAAATAGAAATTCAATTATTGAACTAGTTGGACACTCCTAGGGAAAAAGGAAGAAAGGTATCAAGTACTAATTAAGATTTCTATCACAAGCTAAGCATGAGGGTTGGGGGTTGTTGTTAAAATAGTTAATTTGGTTGAGAGATGATTTCTTGATCCTGTTATATTTTAACATATTCATATAACAGAACATACTTCTTGGTACAAAATTCTTTAAATATTATTAAATTGTTGATATATATTATGGTTGTATGAATAAGAAGGAGAGTATGCATAAGAGAACATGGTTTGTAATTTATTAAATGGGTTCTTTTCAAATAAATAAATAAAAAAATTTCCATTTAAATAATGTGAATAGAGTGGAAAACTAATCTTGGCTACATCATTAAATAAAGAATTAGTAGCATTAGCATAGTGGTAGGTGAGTATAAAAGGAAAACAAATTGCTCACCCTTCACAAATTTAGTTCCTACTTAAGGTGTAAAAGTACTCTTAAGGAGTAGATGAAGTAACTCATAGTTTAGAAGTGTAAGAGATAGTTCCCTTGGACCTAGAATTTTCTTAGAAGTAGTAAGAGTTTAGCATGGTCTAGGGCTAGTATGGAAGGTTTAGGGTTATTAAACTTAAACAAAGTAAGGATAAGAAGAGGTGAGCCTGAAGGTATAGTGGCATTTCTCCATTAGGAATACAATAATTGGATACCTATTGTAATTCCAAATATGTATGGCAAGAAATAAAAAGAGATTGTTTATACCACATAGTAGAACTACATATAGCTTACATAGACATGAGACCAAGAAATTTCATAAAAATATAGCAATATCTAAGGGTGAAATCTTCTTTATTTCTTACCCGAAATAGAAATAGGTTGACTAAGCCTCATATATCTGAAGGAATTTTTCAATTCAAGAAATAAATTGAGAAATATTAGATTTAAATTATATTCTTGTAATAAAAAATATATCATCTATAGAACCTAATAAATAAAATACTCAAGAAATTTTACATTACTACAACCAATTCGTTAAGAAAACATCATTATAATAAAATAGAATACAAGTAACTCAATTATATGATGTAAGAGAGGACTTGTAGAATAATACATGTATACTTAATTATTGTTCAAAACTTAGTAATAGAGACTTTTCACACACTAATAAAATTGAGTAACAATAGAGTGAGTATGAGGAATTAAATATAAACATTTCAAGAAAAAAATTAACGAATTTGTGGTTGTGGCCATGGTAGGCTCGAGAATGTCATATGATCATAACATCCTCTAATAAAAGGAAAAAAATAAGAGTTTAGGGGATATTGTTGTACTTGTAATTAACAAAGGTATACATAATCATAAGATATTTTCCATGCTAACACGAAGATAACACTAAAAGACTAACTTGGAGGAAAAATAAGGAAGAAGACTCCATTAGCAAGTAGGAACTAAATTTAACTTCAAACCTTGAGAAAAATTAAAGGATTTATTCCCTATATTAAGGGATTTATCCCATATATTATCTAAGAAAATTGGCTAAATGATAGAGAGTTAGTGCAAGAAGGAAATTGTTGTGAGCAATGTGGAAAGGAAGGATTTGAAGTAGTTAACATTGTTAAAAAAAAATCATCCAATATAAAATTTAAGAAAAAGAGGATAACCTTAATAATTCCCTACAGGGTAACAAAATCTTATGTGTGTGAAACCAATATTTAGAATAATTATTGATAGGACCATAAAAACACCAAAGTAGAGATGAAATTTGAGAGTTAAGTAAAAGTAAAAAAAAAAAAACAAACTGATAAATAAAGGAAATGCAAAGAAAGCAAAAAGATAAATGTGAATTTATGGTGAAATAATTGATAATAACCTTTGTATGGTGAAAATTAGTACCAAACTTATAGCCAAAAAAGAAATTACTCTCTCATAATGGAAATTGGCATTAAAACTCAAAGATCTCATTGAAAAAAGTGGAGAAAACCATGAAACATTAAAAAACTTGGGAAAACCATGAGACATTATAAGGAATGGCCAGAGCCACTTTTGAGTACCATGGATAGGCATAGAGGATACAAACTCTGTCATCTATTAAAAGCCTTTTAAAAATCTTGGAACATAATTGAAATAAGTAGCCTTAATGGAAAAATCTAATATTTTTTTTTTAAGGTTGGCCACTACCTGTAGCATTAGATTTTTAATTTATTAAACCACCACTTAGAACCCCCAAATTTCTTCAATCAAGCATGTACCTCACAAAGGAGATGAAAAGCGTGTGAGTAGAGCATATGACAGAATGTTTAAGGGTTTTGAGAACTAAAGAGGAGGAAAATCCCTTAGAACTTGGAGAGTGTTCAATTAGTAAAATTAGTAATGTGAATAATGGAGGAGGAAAGCGGTAGTGACCCTAACCTTGTATCCCACCATTAGATCTCTAGGCTTGATCTCTCCCATCACTTACTCACAAACCACATGGGTCAAACAAGGTTTCATAATACAAATAGGACAGGAAACCATATATCACATGGTACACCACAACATAGTTGGACTACATTGATTCCTAGCATAAGGTTAAGGTGGTAGTGTATCTATTATGTTTACCTTACTTACGACAAACCACATGGGCCAAACAAGGTGTCATAATACAAATAGGACATGAAACCATAAATCACATGGTACACCACAACATAGTTGGACTACATTGATTCCCATCATAAGGTAAGGTGGGTGTCATGATACAAATAGGACATGGAACCATAAATCACATGGTACACCACAACATTGTTGGACTACATTCATTCCCATCATAAGGTTAAGGTGGTAGTGTATCTATTAGGTGTATGGGATATGAATTAAAGGGTAGTGGGTAACAAATGACTTATAAACCTCCTTTGGTGAATATGATATTAAATGTAAGGTTGTTAGTATCAAATGTGTTATAAACCCCTTTTCTTATCAAATTTACCAAAAGCCACATCACTATTACCCAACAACAGGGAAGAATTCCCCTATAGCTTATCATATGGGTCAAACAAAAATCCTAGCATGGCTTGGGGATAATAAGTCTACTTAGATTCATAGTTTTGTATCAAGAAAATTAGGATTAGAGTTCTGGATAATAAGGAGAGTTAGCTTTAGAGTTCTAGATCAAGTAGTCTCCTTAGTGAGGAAGTGGAACACTTAATTGCTAGTGGGGATAAAGTGTGAGGTTGCACATAGAATTGGATCTAAGTTCTTCAATACCCATGTGAATTCATGACAACAAGCACAATGGGAATTTGTTGAATGGGATAGTGAGGGGAGATGTGAAATCTTGGCCATGGATTTCCCTTGGCATCGTGAGGTGGTAAAGGTTCTTTGCATATCTGTGTAGAACCCTTGTTCAAGTATAATTTTTGTTGTAGACAAGGGAGGGGTCTCCCTTGTGAATTTAGTCTATTTCCTTATATAATATGCATCAAATCCCCTTGTTCAAGTATAATTTGTGTTGTAGACAAGGGAGGGGTCTCCCTTGTGAATTTAGTCTATTTCCTTATATAATATGCATCAAATCCCCTCTAGTGTCCAACTCTGCACTTGGGTTTGTGGTGGGCTTCCAGCTAGGTGGGGAGGGAGTGGGGGAATTTTATGGGTTCACACTTGGGGGGTATTCTTCCTACTCCAAGAGGATAAGGTGGAGCACCTTCTACTTTGCAGTTCTCTCAGATAATTTTGTGTCCTTTAAGAGTTTACTTGTGCTTGTGTGGTTTGACTTGCATTTCAATTCTAGGATAAGGTCTTTATGAAGGCCTTATTACACCTTGGGGTCTCTCCTCCCCAACCTTTCCCTCCTGTTAGTCTTAATGACCTACATGCCATAGCATTGGGGCCATCTTTGTAGGGGGTAGCAAATAACTATGGAGGAGAGTGGCATAATCTCCAAAATCATGAGTATTGAGACACATTTGCTAGCACCTAAACTGAGGAGGGAGCTTCTATCTCTGGTGCCAACACCTTGGACCATTTGGATTCTCTTGCTGCCTAGTTGCACAACATTCAGGGGAATATGGATATCATGTGGGAGAAGAGATACTAAGAGTGAAACTAGGTGGTAGTCTACATCAACTACATGAAGCACCTTTAGAATGAAATTCTAGACCATCTCTACAACCTTAGACTACAACTTCCATGGCCCCCTACCCACCTCCTTAATATGTTGCCTCCTGCTCTTGTTTCTCTTGTGTTTTGCTTATTTAAGTCATGGCTAATAAGCCTATCAGAAATCAAGACTAAACTTCTTTGTCCTCTAGGCCAAAGTCTTGTCCCTGGAGAGTTAGAGTCTCCATGCTATGGATATGGAGTATACCATTTACGAGGGGGCATTGACAAGAACGACTTTACAGTTTGAGTTGGGATACAGAGGTTTAAAGGTTAACTTCAACTCGTCATGGATTAACAACCTTGATTGTTGCGCTTAACTTCAACTCGTCATGGATTAACAACCTTGATTGTTGTGCTTAATTGGACCTAGCAAGTAATGTAAATGCATCTTTAATAAATGATTAGGTAACCAGTGATATTTTTTATTAATAAATAATTTAAAGTTACTCTTCATTAATGGTTAATGAACCAAACAGTTATAATTTTTTTTTTTTAAATAATTAAGAGTTATGATTATTTTTTGGTTTGTAATTTACTAGATTTAAGGATTAATCTCCAATTTTAAAATAACTTACTAAAAAATTATTAGATTTAAGGGGATTATAAGTTTTTATTCTTTTTTATAATTACTAATAATTATAAAATAATTAATTAATTCTATTAATTAATTAAAATAATTAGTTAATTTTATTAATAAAATATAATAAGTGTGTTTATTTTGGAATAAGGTTTTTAGAATATTAGTTTAGTGATTGATGATTATTATTTTCAAAGTAATTATTCTATTTTAATATTAGTTATGGTTTATTGGGTATGTAGTATTACTAAGTCATGATAGTAGTCCATGCTATTGTAATAAAAGTTGTTTACAATTTATGCATTTTATAGTAAAGTGAGCTTCTAGATAAAAGATTGAAACTATGCATTTTCTATGTTTTTAATTAAATAGATTTGTTTAACAAATGTCATGTGAACAAAAGAGTTATGGTATTGCATCTGACATTAACAAGTCATGGCTTTGGCCCATGATATTATAACAAAGCCTATGGTCAAATTAAATATCACATTGCAAAGTGTTGGTCAATCGTCATGGTTAAGAATAATAATAATAATATAAAATATAGTTATGATTTAGTTAATTTGTATTCTTTTTTATTTTATTTTTGACAATGTGAAATCTATGATGAGATATGTGTTTGTTATTACTAAGACATGGAGTTGGCCCATGACATTATAACAAAAGCTTATTCAAAAATTAGGATATACATGATAAAGTGTGGTGAAGCCTCGTGGTTAAGAAAAATAATAATTTAAAATAAAATATGATTGATTTAATTTTATTATTTGAAAATGTGAATATATTCATGAAAAATGTTTTTATTCTTATCAAATTCTACCAACATATTTGAAGAGGTGAAATACTTTTTGAAAAAAAAAACTAAGGGAAAATAAAAATGATTGGACCCAAAGATTTACAAATTATATTTAATTATTTATAATTGAAGAATAATTAATCATTTTTATTAATAAGATATAGCAAATTATAATTGGTTGCTATTATAAATGCAAATTATTTTTTATTTTATTAATAAAATTATGAATAGCCTTTAAGTGCATTTTTTTTGAGTTTAGGACTAATTTTCTAGTAAGAATCACCCAAAAGAAATTGTGGCAAAATCTTGATTTATGTTGTCTAAACTAATTTTTGACTTCATATATGTATTCATCATCCCCATAAACCCTAAAGGAACTTCAATTGTGAAAAGTTCACCTATCAAAGTAGCTGATCTAGACAAACTATATGAATAAGCAAGAAAACTTTCCAAAAGGTTGCCCTTAAACACTACTAATTAAAATTAATTGTAATTAAATAGTCATAAATATAAAATAATTTTAACTCAACCTTACTATGTTATGGGTTAGGGTAATCTCTCTAACTCTCATTGCTAAATAGCCTCCATGATTAAAAGGTCATGGGTCAATTATGGTGGATGAACTCAGGGTTAGGCTTAACTAATTTGGCCACACATTTTTAGAAAAGAAATAATAATATATATATATATTATATTATATATATATATATATATATATATATAATAACTAGTTTCCATAAATGTTCCATATGATCTCATTTCCCTACTTTTTGAGGTCAAAGATCCACATAAATTGTAGGGAAGTGAGAACAAGGACTCTAAATACCACCATGGAGAGTAGTCTCCATGCTATGGATATGGACTATTTCATTTAAGAGGGAGCATTGAGAAGAAGGATTTTAATGTTTGAGTCCCCATATGGAAATTTAATGATACTTCAACTCATGCTCCATTAACAAAATTGATTGTTGCCCTTAGTTGGACCTAGGAAGGAATGTAAATGGTTCTAGTTACTTGTTTAATTAAGGATAAAGGAAATAATGATATTTTTTTATTAATAAGTAATTAAGGAGAGTATGCATAAGAGAAAATGGTTTGTAATTTATTAAATGGGTTCTTTTCGAATAAATAGACAATTTTTTTTCCATTTAAATAATGTGAATAGAGTGGAAAACTAATCTTGGCTACATCATTAAACAAAGAATTAGTAGCATTAGCATAGTGTTAGGTGAGTATAAAAGGAAAACAAATTTCTCACCCTTCACAAATTTAGTTCCTACTTAAGGTGTAAAAGTACTCTTAAGGAGTAGATGAAGTAACTCATAGTTTAGAAGTGTAAGAGATAGTTCCCTTGGATGAAGAATTTTCTTAGAAGTAGTAAAAGTTTAGCATGGTCTAGGGCTAGTATGGAAGGTTTAGGGTTATTAAACTTAAACAAAGTAAGGATAAGAAGAGGTGAGCCTGAAGGTATAGTGGCATTTATCCATTAGGAAGACAATAATTGGATACCTATTGTAATTCCAAATATGTATGGCAAGAAATAAAAAGAGATTGTTTATACCACATAGTAGAACTACATATAGCTTACATAGACATGAGACCAAGAAATTTCATAAAAATATAGAAATATCTAAGGGTGATTCGAATGAGACCATCATGCTGCATTCATGCCAATATTGGCTTAGAATCCCTCAAATGTATCTGCAAACCTTTAATTGCACATTTTTGTTCATGAGGAAGATATTGATGATTTTGAGTTTTAGAGTGTAGATTCTACAAGATATAGTCGATTTTGTTTTCAATGTAAAAGGGGCATCGAGAGTAGGAATTGGAAACTGAGGCAGGCATTGGAAGGCTAGTTCAGAGAGCTTTCTGAGGACAGTGATCAGAAGTACCTCTGCGCACATCCAAATTGGTAAAATTTCTTTGTAACCGACCTCTTCGGTTTCAATCTTAATAAAGCGGTCATCCATCTTGAAAGCAGACCCGGAGACATAGTCCATTAGGGAAGAACTCCATATTCAATATTGTTGTCTCGTATCGTTGTGTATTTTTTTTTTCACCTCTATTTTAGATCTTACTTATGTTTTATCAGCTATCGTAAAGTCTTTCTTCTAAATAAGTTCTCACGGTTTCAACACTTTAAGTTAACATTCAATTCTACTTCAGTTTCAACATATGATCATTTTAGATCATATAATTTGGTATCAAGGTAGGTTGTGTTTGTAGAAGTTTTTAGTGAATGTTAACTAGGTTGAATTCCCAACATGGAAAAGAAATTTTTGAGCAGAGTGATCCAAATATTGGAAAGCGAAGAGTCATTCATAACTTGACCATGATAGGATCTCATGTAGGTGAAAATCGAGAAGCTAAAATGAGTGATGAATAGTTTCACCACAGTCATCCAAAGAGTTGGAAATCAAAGACTCCAATGAAAGTAAAGGGAAGAACAATTCGAAGAGAAAGAAATCAGTCATAGCACATAATGAAAGACCTATTTGTTCTCATTGCGAGAGAATCAGTCATGAGGAATCTAAGTGTTGGAAACTTCATCTAGAATTTAAGACCAAAATGTTCCTTAAGGAGAATGATGAAAATAAGGCAATAGTAGCAATCAAGAAAGATCTAGGTTCAGATTTAGGTGATGAAAGGAGGATAACTACCATGGTTACGATAGGTAAAACTTTTGACACTTGTTCAAGTTCGAATACTATTTCGTTTTCATCAAACAAAAACCCTTCTAATGGGGATAAAATAATTGAATTATTTAACATAAGGATAACTTCTAAGCACACAAAGATAGATACAATGTTTGACAACGGATCATAGGTCAATCTAATATATGAATATTTAGCTAAGAATTTGGGTTTGGAAACACAAAATCTTCCAAGACCTTACACATTAGGATGGCTAAAGAAATCAACTTACATAAAAGTCACAAAATAGTGTTGATTGAGATTTTCCATTACAACTAAATACATTGATGAAGTGGAATTAGATGTGGTTCGAGTAGACATGTGTGGAGTTGTCTTAGGAAGTGCTTATCTTTACGATCGCAATGCAGTATTTTATAGGAGAGAACATAAATATGAGCTAAGAAAGATGGAAGTAAATTTATTGTAAAAGCACATGAAGACACAAATCACTTGAATTTGGTTAATGCTAATAAGATGAAGTGATTAATAATTTCAAATAAGAGATTTGTAATCATGTGTGTAAAGGAACAACATAAAAATCAACATGGTTCTTTTTAAAGTTATGAGACTCAACTTAAAGATAGTTTGGTCAAAGGAGTAGAAACTTTTCCAGTTCTATTTAAAGAAACTAAACATCTTACTCATAAGCAGGGAATACAACATGAATTACAATTGATGCCTAAAACTCCTTTTCCTAATGTCTAAATGAATCAATTCAATCCAAGTTTGGAAGTTAATAGTTAGAGGGATGCAGGTCAGCATTGGGGAAATTCAATGTTCAATTTATCTTATATTGTGTCACTATTTCATGTTTCAAACAGTTTGGAAGCCTCTTTTCAGGTGCATAGGAAGCTCATTTGTTTCCATATCAGAGCCTTTTCTAAAACATTATCAAAATATCCACAACAGCTAAGGGAAACTTATGCATCAGGGGAAAGCGATAAACAATGGAAGCATCATTTAATAAATCAAGAAACGATGATTCAAACAAATCAACAGTCGTTTCAATACTTTACAAATTAAACTAAGTTATAGGAGTTTCCATATTATAGTTTGATGGGTCTAATGCAGCAAGTTCACTTAGTAATCATGAAGAAGGAAATTATGCCAATTCATGTAGCTGGTTTGATGACAAAAAATTCTTTAATTGTCTCTATCATTTTGCAATACAGATTGTTAATACTTGTCCATGGTATTGAAAAATATCTTGTAGAGATTGTCTTCAAAGATGATTATGAATCACTAACTCATGATATTTCATGGAAAGAAATTGATTACCATGTTCATAACACGGTGTTTTACTATCATTGCAAGTTGTTCATACTTTAGATGGATGGGACAGGTCTACGATTCAAAATGTTCCATGGTAAGCATCATCAAGGTCATTACTTGCAGGTGATTGATCAAATGTATTGGTACATCATTAGGACAAGGTGGAAAGTGAGGGAGCTCTACCCTGATCAGCTATTTGTTTAAGTCAAACTTTTGTGGTCCAAAAGCTTTCAAGTGGAGAGGACTAATTCAGGTTAGTTACAAAAGTTCAGTTTCATCGTCAACATTTAGTCTGGTGTCCTTCAGTTTCGACAGAGTTGTTTATGTTTCAGGTTGTTCACGTGATGTCAATGGTTTTCATGGTGATATGGTTTGGATTTTGGTTGTCGACATGTTGGTTGTCATCAGTTCCACCAGAATTTGGCTGTCGACATGGGGTTGTTGTCCACCTTTGCATGATTTGGTTTTCAAAATGTTGGTTGTCATCGGCTCCGCCTTTCAGAGTTTGGCTGTCATCATCACATGACATTTGTCGCAAATGTCACTTTGTGACAATTTGGTGTAAATGGGTTTTTTTAGCACAAAATGATTTAAAAACTAAAATTTGAAATTATGATAAACCTTAACCTATATCTAAATCAAACATTACAAATCAAATGAATTTTAGAAGGAATTAACCCTAAGTGTTAAACCCTAACCATACATTAAATACCATAAATCTATTGTAAAACACGTTACAATACAAATCAAATACCATTACCCTAAGTCCTAAAACCCTCTCGGGCTATTTGGATTATAATGAAATCATTGTAAAACATTACAAAAATATTATAACAGTCATAACCATGGGGAATATCATGTCGAAGACTGTGTTAATGTGATCAGTGTGTAAGTCATCAAGGTTAGTGCTTGAAGTTAACCACATCAAGGCCTAGACTGTGGTTGGCATGTGAGCAGAGGGAATAAATTATCGGGCTTAGACATAACCACAGTGTGACTGCAAATGTGTTTTGGCATGTGAATGGAGGATAACTTTGAGGGTTACATGTTACATTTAATCGCAACTACCTCCAGATAGGCATGTGAATAGAGTAGAGGGTAAATGTAGTATCTCACCTGTTAGTGCCTAAATCTACCTCGGGCTGAAGGAAGGTAGGTCTAGGGTAACATCAAACCACGCTTAACTTGGTAGCTAGCCCTACCAGGTCTGGAGAGGGCTCTCTCGTTGTCAATCTTAGTCAGAATATTGTAATTAGGGCTTGAGATGAGTAATAATAACTGTTGAGTTTACGCTAGGTATATTAGGTCAGAAGATTTTGTTTGATTTTGATGGTTGGTTGCTCGATCAAATGAAGAAGGTAACCTTGGGTCAAGGAAATCAACTCAGATTTGCAGGGGGTTCTGTGGGGTGAGATAGGCATGTGTTTTAGCACTTTGAATTGGGTGTGATGGTAAGTCTAAGACTAGTGATGAGTTGGAGAGGGCATGCAAAGTTCATGAGTCCTCTTCAAACAGTAGAAAACATTAAAAACTAAATGTATCCTCAAGGTAGAGCATTGAAGATCGATGGATTCTAGTTATTTATCTTGATTCATTTAGTTATGAAGAAAAATGTAGATGTTGGCACATATACACATAAGAGAAACTAAATAACAGATGAAGAAAAAATGCCACGACACATTACCACAAGAATCCCACAAAATGCTACAAAGCCTTAGTTCATTTCCTTGCCAAAGTGCAGAAGTGATTTACAATGAAGCTCAAAGCATCCACAAGAGTCCAACCTTTACAAATGACTAAGAAAGTACATGATATAGGCATCAAACCACCTATGCTAGGCATCAGGGGTCAAATCCATGAGTCAAGGAGTTGTTTAAACAACATCTAAAATAGGAAATAGAAAATAGGGAGTGGAACATTTTTCCTCTAAAAGTATGGAAACTGATTCATTCAACCTCAAACACCCTCTAACTGATGTATCTACCCCCTCAAGTCATTTTTCATCATATTTACATCATATTACATCATTAATTTACCAATGAGAAAATAAAAAGTCGACTGATAGTCAAACTGGGCAAAATTATGAGTTTTTAGGCAAAATTGGCAAAAAATTGCCTAATGCGCAGCGTCGTGAGCCTCATGCGTAGTGCTACTTCAGGGGTGATTTTGGAGGCCTTCCACTTCACCAAATCAGCCCCAAGATAGCTTTTTGTAAAGATGTACCTGTCTAGTTTTTGGAACACTTTGAATTTTTTGATTTGGAGTTGATTTTCCCCTCCAAAAATTATTTCTCCCAAGACTAGTTCCTTTGCGTCCAAAAGTGGCAAAGACGACATTTTTAGGTGTTTTTTGCCCTTTATGTGACCCAGATCTCCTCCAAATTTTATGAAACTTTCTTGGTTTTATTTCTTTTCCATGAGGAATCCAAAAATGCAAGCCATTTTGCAAAATACTTAGCCAAATCAATGTACAGCGCCGGTGGTGCTGCACATCAGCTGAAAATTCCTGTGTTTTTAATTACAAAATTGTGAAATGACAAAAATTTCCCAAAATTTCTCCAAATTTGGCAAGCGACAAGCTTACTAACTGATTTTGTGAGCTAATGAAGCTTTAGCCAAAATTCTAAGTTTATCTTATTCCTTCTTGGCCCTCGAGCTTCTCTTTAACTTAGCTTTTAGCCTCTTTATGCTTGTCTTGCAAATTTTATTCCGAGCTAAGTAATGATAAGCCATATGGTGCAACATTTTAGTTTCCTTGTTAGCTTTCTCAAGCATCTCCTCAAGGTCAATGTTCACTGTTTCCAACCATGAATCTTGGTCAGCCTCAATTTCTTGCTAAGGGATGTCATTTTGATTTTTCTTCTCTTTGCCTCTTGCCTATTTTCTCTAATTGTTTGTAGCTCCATAATAGATTACTTCTCATCCAGTTGCTTGTTTTTGTGCTTAAGATTGTTGATGATCCATTTTTCCCTCTCAAGGTCAAGTAATAAGGCTTGTATTTCAGCCTCCTTCTTTTTGATAAGCATATCCTTGAGGCTTGAGCTTTGAGAGC
>APFE031399600.1:0-18861 GCA_000404065.3 Pinus taeda
AGCTACATGGAAACCCAAACATTGTTGTAAGCGACAAAGATCCCATTTTCACTAGAAACTTTTCGACATAATTATTTTCTTGTCTTCATAATCAGTTAACTCATAGCTCATCTTATCATCGTCAATCTGATGGTAAAAATTATAGAAAACAAATGTTTGGAAGGTTATCATCATTGCTTTGTATCTAATACACATATACAATGGGTCAAATGTTTGCCTTTGGTTTAATGGTGGTATAGAACTTCTTTCCATACTGAAGCAAAAATGACCCCATTTATTGCACTTTATGATATCATCCACCATCCATCACATGATATTTAAGAAAAAATTCTAAGGTTCAAGTAGTGGAAGACTATATCGATCATCAAAAACAAGTTCTCTAACTCTTCACGGATAACCTCACTTTGGCACAGAATAAAATGAAACAACAGGAAGATAAACACTGCAACAAAAGAAGTTTTGATGTAGGTGACTGGGTATTCGTAAAAATACAACCATATAAATGAATGTCCCTCAAGCAATATAAGAAGGATAACAAATTATCACAAAGGTTTTATGGTTCGTACATGTGTTAAAAAAGATTGGTACTATGGCATACAAATTGGAGCTACCTGCAACTTCCTGAGTGCACCTAGTTTTGCATGTTTCATGCTTAAAGAAGGTTATATGTGACAAGTTCCCAGTTCAAACAATATTGCCAAAACTTGACAAGGAAGGAAAAATCATATTGGAACCTAAAGCAGTCAACTAAATAGGAACTCGATAGCTACGCAATCGATTAATTTCAGAGTATCTCATCATGTGGAACAATCTACCCGCTAAAGATTCCACATGGGAGGATGAGAATTTTTTAGAAAAGCATCCATAACTGCTCTAGCGTTGAGGACAAATCTTTTTGGAAGGAGAGGGGCATGTTAGGTCCCTATAATACTAGTGATTACCCGATTACTATTGTGATTTTACCCCTTATTGTTATTGTTGTGCCCCTATTGTCCCCGTATTGTTATTATTGTGCCCCATAGAAGCCTACTACTTTTATTGTTGTGCCCTTATATTATTATTGTTATGTCAGCTTTGATTATATTGTGACCCCTTAGACTCCTATATAAAGAAATGAGGTTTTCTCATTTGTATCATCCAAGAATTGTTCATTTGTGTAATGTAAAGGAGGGTTTCCTCTCAAAGAGGTTGATTTTGAAATCATTGCTCTATCTTTTCTTCTATTTTGTGAGATGGTTGCATAACACAAATTGTGAAACAATCTTACCCCAAAAATATGCGAACTCCTAAAAACACAAAGAAGACCTTGTTCATTGTCGAGGCTTCAAAGGAATCTATCGAAACTGATTATTTGGAGATGACCCCAATATTTCCAAACTTTGAGGTTTTCATTAAAATAGAGGAGAGTATGCATCTTGATGTATTCTATAGTCTGAAGCATAAGGTAGTGGTCAGCAAACTAAAGAAAAGGAGAAGAATTGAATAAAGTCAAACTTTAGTGCCTAGCAATGCCTCCTTTCAAGTACTCTGTAAAGATGCCTAAGTCACCTGTGTTGAAGAGCTATCAAGACTATCACATTATGCAAGAGCTTATGGTAGTTCAACAATTGACAAAGCCTCAGTGGTGCAACAACTATATAAGGAGAAGAATGAGAAAATAAGGTATCTTTAACAAAGTCTCGAAAGTGAAAAGCATCGAGCCACTCAACAATGTCAATCTCAGATTTTAGAATTGTAAAATAGTTTTGACAACCTGAAGACTCAATATGAATTTGACATGAAGAGACGACATTTCCAAATACAGGAACTACAACACAAAATTGAGAAACTAAAGGCCAATCAAGAAATAACAGTGTTCGCCCAGGGGGCTTTGGATTGACGATGAATGGGTGCTTTGTTAAGGCACTCCTTGCAATAGGTCACCGGTTCAAAATCCCCCGTGGGTGCTTAGGTTAGTCTTAACGTAAAAAGAAAAGAAAAAAGAAATAACAGTGTTCGGTCCCTATAATGCTAGTGTATTCCCTGATTTTTATTGTCATTGTACACCCTTATTGTATTTTTGCTCCCCATGTAGTCCCCATATTGTTATTATTGTGCTCCATATTTTTATTGTTGTACCCTTAGACCCCTATATATATAGAAACCAGGTCTTGTCATTTGTATGATCCAATAATTTTTCATTTATGTAATGAAAAGGAGGTTTCCCCCTCGAAGAGTCTAATTCTAAAGTCATTGATATATATTTTCTTCTATTTTGTGAGCTAGTTGCATAAAATTCGGTATGAGAGCTTTGGATTCTAGGGTTTCACTGCTCCAAATAGGCAATTGTCAAATTTTCGCCATAACGTTTTTTCTACAAAGTTTTAGAAGATGGAAAAAAACCCATTTGAGCCAAAATCATGGTGAAGCTCAGGTTAGAATTTACAATCTTGTCTCGCTATATTTTTAGAGCTATCATCCATGGAATTTAGGGTTTTTATAGCATCCGCAATTACATCGCAAATATGTGACCTCGCGAATCTTGTCATAACTCTCTCTCTGAGTATTAGATTGAAATTTAGCAAGAAGGTACAAAAACAGGACATACTGTAGTTTTTTGTGCTCCATTTTTAGGTCTAAAGGTTAAAGTAGTGACACGTGGCACTCCGTACAATTTCACTCTACTCAACGAGTCTATAATATGGTCATCGTGGGAGATTTAGCCTAACTATTTCTTGAATACTGCAATATTTATCAGGCCTATGGGGTTGGCATGTGGATGCAGAGGGCTAGCACAGGATGAAATTTCAGACCTTGTACATACAAAACTATAGAGATACAATCAATTCAATATCAAGCTCCTACGAATCAAAAAAGAAGTGTGTATTCTTTTTAAAATTTTTGCATAAGTTTGGTTTGAAAAACTAGTTTTCAAGTGATTAAAAGGGTATAGTGAGGCATAATTATCATTAATTGATGCCCCAAATAAATAATATGGAAACACCTAGTAAGAATCCCGTAATCTTCACTATGACACATGAAGAAGAGGAAGAAATGCAACATAATATATCAAAAACAAATTTCGCTCTTGCAAAAGGTAAAAGAAAATGAATTAGAAGCCATGATGAAAGTTAAGAGAGATGCTATAAAAAGTTACATGGTATTTTTGAATGATGGTTTAAAATCAAACATGGAAGCAATGATGAATGTCAAGATAGAATGATTGAAAGAAGTTTTGGCAAAGTTGCTAGAAGAAAGGCATCCCATCGGTGACAAGGAAATGCATGAAAATCATGATGGAGACAAAAGAAATATCAATAATGATTTTAGAGACTCCCATGTGGGTTTTGAGAACCACCACATTCAATATATAGATGTGAGGAAGTTTGATGGTGAGGATCTGATAACTTGGATAGAACAAATGAGCAATATTTTGATTTACATGAGGTGAAACCCTCACAAAAGGTATGCATTGCATGTTTATATTTAGAACCCAATCAGTTTGTATGGTATATATTCCTTTGTTATCCTAAAGCACTTACCACCCAGTCAATTTTTAGAGAAGCAATGATAGCACATTATGAATATAGAAAGAGACACACCTTCTTTACCCAATTGATAAATCTCAAACAAAAGGGTTCAATGGCAGAGCACATTGAAGAATTCCAAAAATTGAATATTATGGTAGCTGATATTCTAGAGATTCTAGAGGAGCATAGGATTGATGTATTTAGAGGGACTTTAAAATAACATCGAACATGATGTTTGCCTTTGGGAACCTAATTCATTGGAGAAGGCACCTAGGGTGGCAAGAAAAGTTGAAAGCAAAATTATGGCAACAAGGAAGTCTACCACTCACAACTATAAATATGGAAGTGTTGTTAGTCCTAGTCCTCCACAACCTATAAGGTTGACACCACAAAAATTGGAGGAAAAAAGAGAAAAAGGTATTTGTTACAATTGTGATAGAAAATACAATAAAAGTCATAAGTGTGCAGAGAAGAAATTATTCTACATAGATTGTGAAGAGGAGGAAGAAAATGAAAAAGAAACATCAAAGCAGGAGCATATATGATAGGAACCAACCTCAAATAAAGAAGAAATAAATCTGAACATATATTGTAATGCATTGGCAGGAATTACCACTCCTCAAATTGTCAAGAGAGAAGGGAATATCAAGAAGAAAACGATCATAATTTTGATTGATTCAGGTAGTACCCATAATTTTATTCAATGTGAGATAGCCAAGGAATTTAATTTCTTCCTGTATCCAACACCAAAGTGTCAAGTGATGATTGCAAATGGAGGAACCATAAATTTCTCTAGAAATTTCCATAATATCAAGCTATCCATGGGAGAATACGAATTGAATAGTTCAATGCTTCCCATTACAATGTGCGGTGCTGATGTTGTACTAGGAGTCTAATGGTTACAATATTTAGGTACAACAGATTTTAATTCTCAAGAAATTTTGTTAAATTTGTTTTTGGAAGGAAAGGATGTTGAATTAAGAGGTATAATAGGGAAATGAGGAAAGATAATCAGCTCTAACAGCATGACCAATCTTCTAAAGAAATAAAAAAGGGGCATAATTGCACAATTATGTTCACTAGAGATTCAAACAACAAAATAATCTATTTCTCCAGATCTACAAAAATCCTTGGACAATCATTCCAACATATTTGAGACTCCCAAAGGCGTCTCACATGTTCATGATCATGATCATGCTATTGATTTGATTCCAAGAAGTGTTCCTCCAAACATCAGGACTTATAGATATCCCTATGCCCAAAAGAGTGAAATTAAACATATGGTTACAAAAATGCTAGAGGCTAGTATAATTCAACCTAGTCAAAGTTCTTTCTATGCTCCAGTAGTAGTGGTGCACAATAAGGATGGACCATGGTGCATGTGACCATATTATATGGAGCTAAAAAAGATCACTATTAAAAGTAAATTTCTCATTCCTGTCATCGATGAATTATTGGATGAATTACATGGAGCAATTTACTTCACCATGTAGGATCTTAGTTCAGGATATCATTAAAGAAAAATGAAGATTGAAGACATTCTGAAAATAGTATTTAGAACTCATGAAGGTCATTATGAATTTTTGGTCATGCCTTTTGGCCTTACCAATGCACCTTCTACATTTCAAGGTTTGATAAATTCTGATGCAGGATTACCCCCACTTACACCCACAATATGCATGTAAAATGCATAGACACATTTATCCTAGGTATTTAACTCCCTAAGGAGTCAAAATATCCACCCTCCAATAGTTAAGGCCCTATTTATCGGTTCCTTTATATTGGAACTCAATCACCCTGCTTCACCCTTCTATCGGGACTTTAAATAACCCTCGAGCCTTCATATAAGACTTTATTAAAGCCTTTCATTAATGTTTCATATCGAGACTTTAAAACCCTTAGAAACCTTAGTTTTAAGCTTTCACTAACCCTTCATAACCATATATATATATATATATAACCTTCCCCTCTTAACATTGGTTACATATATATTTACACATAGAACCTTTCATCACATTATTTTCCTTTATAACCCATTTACAAAGGAATTATACACAAAACACACATTTTTCCAGCTTGGTATGGCCTCTGCATAGATCCCAAGGTTACCTTTATCGAAATTGGGGATCACTCCTCTGCGGCACACAACACACACACACATACACACACACACACATATATAGATATATAGATATATATCATCACCCCTTTCGCTCTGATATGCAACTATCGGAGTGATAATATATGTTTTAGCCTTAAAAGAATCATCACAACACTTTAATGCAAATACATGGAACACACAGGAAACCTGCTCCAAGCACATATAGCGGATCTCAAATATTATACACTCACCATTATCACTCCATCGGGTCAGCTCTTTTAGACCTTCCTTTCAGCACTCCACCAATCTCCGACTACCTCCAATCACTGATCAACACTTTATCATTATCGGTGCATCAACATTTCATAATCCACCAACCTTTGACCTCTATGTAATGCGATTGTGATTAGATTGTGACCGTTGATTAGTTCTCGATCCAATGGTCAATATCCTTTCCCGATGCAAAGTTACCCGACAGTCCTCTACCATTGATCTACACTTAGTAGATCCAACGGTCTACCATGAATTCAGATAGACAATAGGCACAGGGTTTAACTACCTGATAAAGTGATTTCGCCTCACTCCTCCACTACTACGTGTCTTTTGATTAGTTGAATCGGAACCAAATGGTAAAAACTGCTTACAACTTTCCTTCTACCCGAAACCCGCTTCTCTTCCTTTGAGAGCTTCTCTTTGTCGATTCTCCGCAGGTTGATATGGACCATTGATCTATAAGATCTAACGGTTCCAATGTATCACCTGTTTACTTCTCCACTTGGCCCTTTTCCTTTGTTTTATGCTATCTCTTCAATGTTTCTCTATGGGTTTGGTTATTTCTTCAGGGTTTCATTCTTTTCGCTCTTCCACTTCCTCTGAGCTTAACTTTGCAAATTCTTACTTCACTACCTCCAGAGAGCTTACTCTGTTCCTTCAGCTGGATTCAAAAATCCCTTATGATTCCTCTGAATTATACCCTCCTCTACATATCCATAGAACTCTGCCTACAACCTTCTATTACAGAACCTACAAATTCACACATAAATCAATCATTACATACTTATTTCACACATTATATAGTTCCCTAATGAACCTCTGTATAAATAAATATGAACAACTAATTACAATTGAGACTTTTCTATCCCTCACAAGCCTGTTCTTCAATATCAGTCGCCTCCTTCTACTCTGCCCGTAGGTTTACATTTATACCAGAAAGCTCTTTTGAACGAATTCCAGTTCCCCTCTTAAATCTATTGAACTGACTCCTAAATCATATATGTCCACTTCTAACTTCATTTAATTCCTAAAATCTCTCTCTCATTCCTCAAATAATGAAACTACTTAAGAGTTATAATTGACTTTTAAGTCTTTTCTCTTTATTAACCACTCATGTTCTTGTTTATTTCAGAGCATTTACAAAACATCTCACGTTATCTAATTAATTCCTAGTCTATGCACTCAAAAGCCTAAATATTACATTAATTCATCACTTATGAATCCAACTTCGTTAAAATGCATGACCCCCTATGTTTACTTAATTACAATGATTTTATATTGGGTTGAATGCTCTTGCGTCAGACTCCCAAAGTAGAAAATATTCATGATCTCCTGATCATGTGTCTTCTGACCTTTGTCTTTCTGGATCCCATACTTTGTTTTGTAACTATCCAAATGTCTTGTTCCTTTGCTGCTATTGTATTTCTGTTGTCTTCTATTCCATCTTCTTCTCTTTGTCAATCAGGTTCATGCTCTGATTGACCATTCTTCCTACTACTATCATTTTCCTCCCTATGGCCTGTTTCATCATCAACTGCCACAATTCTTCAATTTATTTTTCCAACATATCTTTGGGCTAGTACATACTCTACCATTTACTTTCTCCTCTTTCTCTTTGTTTCAGGTTGTTGCTGTTGTCCACAAATTCTTCAAACTGCTGCTGGTTACTTCCACTTTGTAGCTACTAGTCTATTTTTTCTTTCACTTTTTCTCTCCCTCCAACTTTTGCTATGCTTACTGCCTCCCTATCATCCTTACCCTCTTTCATGATTATTTTTGTCTGCACTGAATCATGACTTTCTAGCATTCTCTTTAGCAATTGAGCATCTCTGTTCCATGGATTAAATTCATCCATAAAATCTTCTTCTTTCATCTTTATTTGGCTTCTCATATCTACCAAAATTCCTCCAACATCTGCAACAAAACTTGCACTCACAAAACACTTGTTAAAAAAAAAACATAAGGCTTTTGTGCCTTATCTTCCTTTGGCAACAATTTAGTTTGCTTATCTATTTCTCTCTCCTCTATCAGCACATCAGTATGCTATGTTTAATTCTCAAAAGAACTCATGAGACTGTCAACTAGTCTCTCTTCCACATCATATGCTCTAATGATGTCTTCCTACTCTCGTGCACCGTAGTGAACTCCTTTATAGTGTCAATCTACTGAACTTTCATATCCATTTTCTTTTTTATTATGATTATCATTCATGACAATGCTTTTGTTTTCCTTTTTCATCAATCTCTCTTGAACATCTATTCTTTGTTTTTTCAACTCCTTTGAAAATCTAATTTGCTATATAACTCAATAATTTCAATAGGAGTAGATTTTGGAAATTTTACACAATTCTCCATACCTTCCTTTGTTATTGATAAATCATCAGATGTCCTTTTTCCCAAGTTTAAATCCTTTACATAGGTTTCTTCCTTCTTAACATCTTTTAGTAGATGCCCTTCTCTTTTTTTGATTGTCTCAATAGCTTCCATAGATATTTCCAATGTGCCTGTCATCATAGTGAATTGATGATCCTTTAATATGTTTTCAATTAACATAGTCTCCTTTCCTTCAATACATTTTGCTTTGATGTCCCTTTGTAACTCTTCTCCCAGAGTTATCCTTGTCTCACCATCTGCATTAACATTCTTCCACATTTTTTCTTCATTAAAATCATTAATCAAACTCATTTGATTACCTTTCTGAGACAATATTCCCTCACTCTTCATCAGAACAAGATCCTAATTCTTCATCTCTATGACAACTTCTTTAGACTTATCCATAGACTTTTTCTTCTGTATGCAATCAAATTCTTCTTCTTTTGAGAAGCTTTATTTGTGACCTTTCACTTCTAGATCTTCATCTCCTTTGAAGGTATCTTCAAAAGTTTGCTCTTCTCCTGCAATACCTTCCATCATACAGAAACTATCAGTTTTAAAAACGTAAGACCTTGTGGTTTAACTTGATGCTTCAACCATCATATCTCCTTGTTGTTCCAAGTTCTCTTTATGACTAAGAAATTCTTTGATGGTCTCCTCTTCAATCTCCCCAAGCCCTTCACTTGGTTGCTTGATATCTTTCCCCAATTGTATATGAGACCTATCTATCTCATATTCTTCCAGAACATAATTTAGATTATGCTTGTCTTCTTCCTCCTTTATTACAATATTCACAAATTTTCCTTCTTTACATGTTTCACCTGCAAACATGCACAATTGTCAAATTTAAAACCATGTGACCCTTTGGCCTCACTTGTAGTTTCAGTCTTCAAGTCTTCATCTTCCCTCAGAACTTCACCCTGTTCTGCTTCACAAATGGACACTTCCATTTTCATTTCCAACTCAGCGTCTTTGAGTTCTTCCATCAGCCACCTTACTTACCTCCATTGTAGCCTTCTCTACAACTTATGCCACTTCATTGGCTTCTTCCTCAAGACCCAACTTAGTCTCTAGCTTTCGTCAAGTATTCTTGTTAATGCATCGAGTTGTTATTTTAACTCTGCAATCTCCTTGTCAATTTTCTCTTGACTCATCCTCTTGCCATTTGCCTTGGCATCCTCTTTCTTCATCTTTCTTCTACTATGGTCTAGCTCAGAACCTCTACTATGACTATTAGTAGCCATCTTCTTCTTCTCTATCTTGATGAGCTCCTCACTCACTCACTATGAGTTGCATTAGAACATCTGCAACAACAAGTCCTCCTTGTTGCAACTTACCTCACCAAGCTTTCCTCTATAGTTGGTCTTTTGGCAAGCCCTTGGTTCTCTATATTTGGAACCTCCTTTGAGCACTTCTCTCTACTCCTTCTAGGCTTCAGCTCATCTACACTTCTCAAGAACACAATTTTCCTCTTCTATTTCAATCACAATGAAATACTTAGCTCTGACAACCTCTTCTTTCACTTAGAAAGTGTTACCAGCATCCTTCATTCCTTAGCAATTCTACCCACATCCTCTATGGAATTGCCCTTGTGATCTGCAACATTACTTATATAGTAACAAGTCTCCTTCTTGCTACATATGCCTCACTAAGCTTCTCTCCTTTGAGCTCAGTCTTTTAGCATTTGTCTAGTTGTTTTCTCTGGAACCAATTCAACACTCCTCGCTCTAGATTGTTGCAACCTTCTCACCTTTATTTGTACATTAATGTACAAACACACATTCTCAAATCAAAATAGAATAGATCACCTCACCTTCAAGGTCTCAGCACAATCTTGTTCCACCATTCCACCTGTACTTTGAATGGATTGTCCTATGTCTCTTGCATCTGCAAGTTCTGTTACACATGTCCTCTGTGTGCCTACTGTTTGTCGGATTAAAATCGGATCCGTCTTCTTGTCTGCATAAACACCTTAACACATAACTTGTTCTCAATTCTTTCACATAGAATTTCTTTGTTCTGTTTTATCACCAATTGTTTCAATTATGATTCTGCTCTGATACCAAAATGATGGAGGGTTACCCCTGCTTACATCCACAGTATGCATGTAAAATTCATAGACACATTTATCCTAGGTATTTAGCTCTCTAAGGAGTCAAAATCTCCACCCTCCAATGGTTAAGGCCATATTCATCAGTTCCTTTATATTTGAAGTCAATCACCCCGCTTCACCCTTCTATTTGGACTTTAAACAACACTCGAGCCTTCATAAAAGATTTTATTAAAGCCTTTCACTAACCCTTCCAATTGGGACTTTAAAACCCTTAGAAACCTTAGTTTTAAGCTTTTGCTAACCCTTTATAATCATATATATATATATATATAACCTTCCCCTCTTAACATTGGTTACATATATATTTACACATAAAACTTTTCATCGCATTATTTTCCTTTATAACCCATTTACAAAGGAATTATACGCAAAACACACCTTTTTCTAGCTTGGTACAACCTCTGCACAGATCTTGAGGTTACCTTTATTGCAATCAGGGATCACTCCTCTGCGGCACACACACACACACACACACATATATCATCACCCTTTTCCCTCTGATATGTGACTATCAGAATAATAATATATGTTTTAGCCTTAAAACACTCAGCACAACACTTTAATGCAAATACATGTAGCACATAGGAAACCCGCTCCGAACACATATAGTGGATCTCAAATATTATATACTCACCACTATCACTCCATCGGGTCCACTCTTTTAGACCTTCTCTTCAATGCTCCACCAATCTCTGACTACCTTCGATTGTTGATCAGTGTTTTATCACTATTGTCGCATCGACATTTCACAGTCCACCAACCTTTGACATTTGTCTAATGCAATTCCGATTATATCACAACCATTTATCCGTTCTCGATCCAACGGTCGATATCCTTTCCTAATGCAAAGTTTCCCGACAGTCCTCCACCATTGATCTACACTTAGTAGATCTAATGGTCTACCATGAATTTGGATAGACAATAGGCATGGGGCTTGATTTCCGGATAAAGCGGTTTCCCCTCACTCGTCTGCTGCCACGTGTTCTCCAATTAGTGGAATTGGATCCAAATGGTAAACATCACTTACGGCTTTCCTTTTGCCTGAAATCCACTTCTATTGCTTTGAGAACTACTCTTTTCTGATTCTCCACAGCTTGATCTAGACCATTGATCTATAAGATCTAATGGTTCCTGTGTATCACCTATTTACTTCTCCACTCGACCCTTTTCCTCTATTTGACGCTATCTCTTCAGTGTTTCTCTATGGGTTTGGTTATTTCTTCAAGGTGTCCTTCTTTTCACTCTTCCACTTCCTCTGTGCTTAATTCTGCAAATTCTTACTTCACTACCTCTAAAGAGCTTACTCCGTTCCTTCAACTAGATTCAAAGATCCCTTATGATTCCTCTAAATCATACCCTCCTCTACATATCCACAGAACTTTGCCTGCAACCTTCTATTACAGAACCTACGAATTCACTCATAAATAAATCATTACATACTTATTTCACACATTACATAGTTCATGAATGAGCCTTTGTATATATAAATATGAACAACTTATTACAATCGAAATTTCTCTGTCTCTCACAGGCATCTTCTTCAATATAAGTGGTCTCCTTCTTCTCTGCCTATAGGCTTACATTTATACCAGAAAGCTCTTTTGAACTAATTATGGTTCCCCTCCTAAATCTACTGTATTGACTCCTAAATCTTCTATGTCCACTTCTAACTTCATTTAATTCCTAAAACTCTCTCTCATTCCTCGAATCATGAAACTGCTTAAGAGTTATAATTGACTTTTAACTCTTTTGTCTTTATTGACCACTCATGTTCTCATTTATTTGAGAGCATTTACAACACATCTCACATTATCTAATTAATTCCTACTCTATGCACTCAAAAGCCTAAATATTACATTAATTCATCACTTAGGAATCCAACATCCTTAAAATACATGACCCCCTATGTCTACTTAATTACAATGATTTCCTCTTGGGCTGAATGCTACTGTATCAAATTCCATTTTCAAACCCTTCCTTAGAAAATTTATGTTATTATTTTTTGATGATATACTAATCTACAACAAGTTTTGGGAGGATCATGGTCAATATGTTGACAGGGTGCTCAAACTATTGGAGGAGAAACAATTATATGGAAACACATCCAAATGTTTCTTTGGAGTACATGAGGTGGAATATCTAGGTCATATTGTACCTCATGAAGGTGTTAAGGTAGACCCTAACAAAATTAAAGCCATTGAGGAATGGAAAATTCCCACATCCATAAAGTGTCTACGAGGATTTCTCAGGTTGATAGGGTATTATCACAAGTTTCTTAAGAATTATGAGAGAATAGTTGCACCTCTAACAACATTATTGAATGAAGATGCATTTTCTTGGACTCTGTAAACAACTAAGGCCTTTGAACATCTTAGAGAGGCAATGTTCCAAGCACCAATCTTAGCCATGCTAGACTTCACAAAAACATTTATTATGGAGCATGAAGCCTCGGGAAATGGAATTGGCATTGTCTTAATGTAAGAAGGAACACCCATTTTTTTTGAAATTCATCCAATTAGAGGAAATTATTTACACAAAGCTATTTATGAGAAGGATATGCTGGAAATAATACATGCACTTAAGAAATTATGACCTTACGTAATAGGAAGACACTTCAAGGTAAAAATGGATCATGATAGTCTTAAATACTTTTTAGAAGAATGATTATCTTCTGAAGATCAGAAAAAATGGGTGACAAAGATGTTTGGTTATGACTTTGAAATAATCTACAGAAAAGGGAAGCAAAATGTTGTTGTAGATGCACTCTCAAGAAAGGATGAGGATGTGGAGGTATTTCTTTGTGCCATTTCTATTGTCCAACTAGATTAGATAACCGAAGCAAGGGATGAATGGAAGAATGACGAAGAAGTCTGGGCACTCATTCAAAAGTTGCAAGAAGATCCTAGTACATCCGATACATTTAGCTGGAAAAATGATTCGTTATTGTACAAAGAATGCTTATAACTTTTTAAGAATTCACAACTTAAGCAAAAGGTTCTTCTAGAATTGCACACCTCTCCCTTAGGAGGGCACTCAGGAATTTTAAAAACTTACCACAATGTTAAGAAGGATTTTTTTGGGATTTCCTTAAATATGATATTCAAAAGTTTGTGACAGAATGTCTGGTTTTCCAACAAAATAAGGCTGAGACAGTTAGGACTCTAGGTTTGTTATGACTTTTATCCATTCCAAGTAAACATTGGGAGGAGGTTTCAATCAATTTTATCACTTCCTTACCCAAGTCCGAAGGAAAGAACGTCATCATGGTGGTAGTTCAAAGACTTACCAAGTATGAACACTTTTTTGCATTATCGCATCCATTTAAAGCAAATACATTTGCTACTACATTTATGGAAACAATGCAAAAGCAACATGGAAACCCAAATACTATTTTGAGTGACAGAGATCCCATTTTCACTCGAAATTTTTGAACATAATTATTTTATTGTATGTGTACTCAATTAGCTAATAGCTCATCTTATCATCCCGATCTGACGAGAAAACATAGATTGTGAAAAAATGTTTTGAAGGATATCTTTGTTGCTTTGTATTGGATAAACAGAAACAATGGGTCAAGTGGTTACCTCAGGAAGGATAGTGGTATAATAATTCCTTCCATACTGCAACAAAAATGGCCTCATTTATGGATTTTTTTTGGATATCATCCACCATCTATCACATCATGTTTAAGTGCAAAATATAAGGTTCAAGCAATGGAAGACCACATTGAGCATCGACAACAAGTTCTCCAACTCTTAAACAATAACCTCACTTTGGCACAAAATAGAATGAAACAACAGGCATATCAACATCACAACGAAAGAAGTTTTGATGTAGGTGACTAGGTATTTTTATGGCTAAATCCATACAAAAAAATGTCCCTCAAGCAAGCTAAGAAGGATAATAAATTATCACCAAAGTTTTATCGTCCTTACAAGATGTTGCAAAAGATTGGTACTATGGCATACGAATGGGAGCTTCCTACATCTTCCTAAGTATACCTAGTTTTTCATGTTTCATGCTTAAAGAAGGCTATAGGTGATAAGCTCCCAACTCAACCAATATTGCTAGATCCTAACAAGGAAGGAAAAATAATATTGGAACTTGAAGTAGTCACAAAAAATTAACTCGATAGCTATGAAATCGAGCAATTTGATAGTATCTCATCAAGTGGAAGAAGTTACCCACTAAAGATTCAGCACGAGAGGATGATAATTTTATAGAAAAGCATCCAAAACTACTCAAGCGCTGAGGAGAAAATATTTTTTGAACGAGAGGGACATGTTAGGTCCCTATAATACTAGTGTATTTCCTCATTGTTATTGTGAGTGTACACCTTTATTGGATTGTTGTGACCCATGTAGTCCCCATATTGTTATTATTGTGCCCCATATTGTTATTTTTGTGCCCTCACGTTATTATTTTTATGTCGGTTCTGATTATATTGTGACCCCTTAGACCCCTATATATAGAAAGGAGGTATTGTCATTTGTATCATCAAATAATTGTTCATTTATGTAATGAAAATGAGGTTTCCCCCTCGAATTGGTTGATTTTGAAATCATTGATATATCGTTTCTTCTATTGTGTGAGTTGGTTTCACAACAAATGAAGTTCAAGAGAGAAGCAGGAGAGTTAAACAACCTACTTTCTGAAAAACAAGTTGTATTTTTTCAAAAGTTGGTCATTGTCCAATAACTATTCCAATCGAGTGATTCACTTGTATATCAACTGTCCAATCTTAGGACATATTACAAAGAAGCAGAGGAAAATATTTCCAACTTCATCGACTGGCAAGACAACTTTGAGGGTCGATAGACTAATCTTCCCAAAACAGAAGAATCTAAGAAAGACATTGTCTTTCAAGAATGGGAGAATAGGATCAAACATGCATAGATGGTGATCTATAGTGCCAAGGACATATCAAAAACATCATTGAATCAATTAGTGATAGCCTACTACAAGCAAATCTCATTTTGAACTACCCTTAAGATACCTTGCTTGATATAAAATTGCTATAAAATTGTTAGAAAGGGGAATCAATGAAGGCTGAGGTAATAAATGCCCTATGAAATATTGAGTTGGAATGCCATTGGCATTTCTTAGTCAAACCTCACATCCAGTGGTTGATGATGAGGTGTCTTGAAAATACAACCAGTTGTCTTCTTCCAGCACTCAACAATGCATTATTCACTATTTAGATGCGCATTTATCCTCACCATCCTCCTAAATTGAAATCGGTGATAGATATATGCAAGCTTCAACAAAGGATGGAGAAGTAGTCCTCCTCCTAGTCATGATCCAAATTGTTATAAAAAAGTATATACTACTGTCTTGTATTTTATTTTAAGTGTGGTTTGTTTAAACCACCCAACATTTTATGGAACTTTTGATTATTTGAGTTTTGATTTCAAACTATAAATCCCCTTCAATGTTATGATGAAAGGGATCTGAAATTTTGTAAGAAATATTTTGGCTTGCACTCTTATAGTTGAAAATAATTCTTAATAGAATGAGGAACCATTCTAACTTTACTTATGAGTAGAGTTAATGCGTATCAAGTAATGCTATCTATATACTTATGCTATGTTTATGGGTTAAATTATTATTTTTATTTCAATTTTTCCATATATTTTATTGCATGTGATTGAACAATTATCACTATTCATGTGTTTTAATCAAAAACTTTTAAGTGTATAGTAAAGCAACGATATCTTATATGTGAAGTAAATTATATTAACTAATTTAATTAACTATTTAACTAAATTAGTTATCATTACTCATTTTATATTCATGAATAGTTTGATTATTTACATTGTCATATTATGAGTAAAATCTTATAGTCTCTTATCTAGAAGATATATTGTCCCGGGATCAATATTATAAGCTCTTTAATTATATTCATTTATGTTTTATCTACTAGAACATTCACACCTATATATCTTTTATTAGCTTTCATGTATCCTTTTAAGGGAAACTAGTCCCATCAACCTAGTGAGAGCCACCATCTCAAATGGAAAAGGAACTTCTCTAAGTTCCCAACTGGGTTGTTTTGCCTGATTTTGAGGCCGATATTTTTGAGCCTTAAAAAGAGCCCTAGGTCCTTCATCTCAAATTATCTTGCAAGATCCTCTTTACAATATTTTATCAGCTTCTCATCACCTATTATATTCAAATCCTTGACATATAATGCTATAATAAAAAGAATCCTTCAACCAGAATACGGTAAATCTTCACATCTCCTTCAGTTTTGGTAAATCCCAACCCAGTGAAATAGTTGTCAATTCTCGTGTACCAAGCATGGGGTGCTTAATTTAGTCCATACAACACTCACTTGAGTATGAACACATGTGACTCTCTATTAAAGGTCTCAAATCCTTTCGGATGCACAATATACACCTCTTCCTCCATCATACTGTTGACGAATGCTGACTTCCCATCCATTTGATGTATCTTCCATCCCATATGTGCTGAGAGTGCTAGAATAGATCTGATTGAAGAGTAACTTGCTATTAGAGCGAAGGTCTCATCGTAATCAATTCCTTCCACCCGAGAGAATCCTCTAGCCACAAATATGGTCTTGTGTTTCTCTACACTCATATATGTTACTTTCTTTACCTTGTAAATCCATCTAGAACTCACCACTCACTTGTTTGTTGGTCTTTGGAATACTTCCGAAAGACTTTTTACGATAATGGAGACATACTTGTCAACCAATGCATCAACCCATACTGGTTGCTTCACTTCTTCATCGAATGAGGATGAGTGAACCTCTACACTCTCTCTCATCATAGCCATGTAGTGAGTGTACCGATCTAGTGACTTCCTCTTCCTATGCTATGATGTGTGTGATCCCAAATTCTCTCTAGCATCATGAATCAATGTTTTAGCCTCTCTAGTGTGTTTACTTCCATCTCTAGAAGTTTTTGCATGAGGGGGTTCTTCCACTCTCTTCTCCTCTACATTTGGCTACTCCAAATCATTGTGGGATTCCTCCTTTGGAGATAAAAGCTCATCATATACATGTAACTAAAGCTCCCTCTCAAGGGAACATCTCATGGCCTTTGCTTCATCAAACTTCACATCTCTATGAACCCCTTGCATGGTAGGTACACCTAATAGTTGTGAGGTGTATCAATGTACCCCACATATATACCCAACTCAATTGTTAGATCTATATTTTTTTGTGCATCCTTAGTAACATGATAGTAGACTAATGAACCATAGATCCTGAAGTGTGCCACATTTGGTTTCTTACCTAAACAAGCTTCTTCTAGTGTACTCATCTCGAGAATTCGAAGAGGGCTTCTATTCTACAAACAAATAGTTGTGTTGCATGCTTTAGCCCACAAGTGAAATGGTAGGCCCCGATCATGTAACATTGTTGGTGGAACTCCCACAATACTTTTGCTCTTCCTTTGACCCACACCATTCTGTTGTGGATTATGAGGTGGTATTAGCAATCGTGGAATTCCTTATGACACACATAAGTTCTTGAATTCATTCGATGAATATTGTCAATCATTATTGCTTCTAAGAGCTTTAGCTTTCCTACCACTATATTTCTCGACAAGTGCTTTAAATTCAAAAAAAATAGTGAACATTTGATCTTGCTTATGTATGAAGAAAATCTAGGACTTACGAGAAAAATCATCAACAATGTTACATATTACTTCTTCTTAGATGTGGATGCTATCGAGAATGGTCCATACAAATCTGAGCGAACTATATCAAGGATTGCTTGCACTCGACTATCTTTACCATGAAAGGAATATTTGGTGTAATTACCCAATTTACACCCTTTGCATGTGTCTCTCTAATTTAGTGTACCCTTGGGAAGTCTTGTAGAAATTGTTTTCATGATATTCAAAGCTCTGTGGTGAAAGTGACCCAAAATTCTATGACACAACTCATTGATGTCTCAACTCTACACCTTCTCTACTCTTGTGCTCAAAGCAATGTAGTCCTCTACATCTAATTTGTAGAGGTTCTTCACTTGAAACCTAATCCACTTCACATGTCCTCGGGCTATGTGATGAAGGAAATACTTTCCCTTGATAAATATCACATCATAGCCATGGTCCTTCATCATGGAAACTGAAAGAAAATTATTATTCAAACCCAATACATACACGACATCCTTTAATGTGAGTGGAGAACCAAACACCCTATGAAAGTTAAGAGTACCTATGCCGACTGTGTTATACCTCCCATCATCTCCAATATCAATGTGCATCTAGAGGTCCTTATCCTCCAAGTCACTGAAGAAATATGTATTGCCTGTGTTATGAAACCAGCTCAAGAAAAGATAGAAAAGATAGATCAACGCCTTAGAATTCAGCCTCTTCGAGGGGGCAACCTCCTTTACCTTACATAAATGAAAAATTCTTTCATGATTCAAATGACAAAACCTCGTTTCTATATATAGGATTCTAAGGAGTCACAATATAACCTAGCCGACCTAACAATAATAATATAAAGCCACAAAAATAA
>APFE031399600.1:34562-56511 GCA_000404065.3 Pinus taeda
TTCACAATCTATGTAAAATAATTTCTTCTTAGCACACTTATGACCTTTAGTGTTTTTGCTATCACAACTATAAGAAATCCCTTTTTATCTTTTGTCTTCCAATTATTGTGGTGTCAACCATATAGGTTGTGGAAGGCTAGGAGGAACAAAACTTTTAACTTTATAGTTGTGAGTGGTAGGATTCCTTGTTTCCATAATTTTTCTTTCAATTTTTCTTGCCAACTTGAATGTCTTTCTCCAATGAATCAGGTTCCAAAAGATGAACGTTATGTTGAATGTTATCCTTTAATGTCCCTATGAGGACATCAATCCTCTACTTCTGTGGAACATCATTTACCCTCATATTCAATTTTCTGAAGTACTCAATTTGCTTTGCCATTAAACCCTTTTGTTTGATATTTATCAATTGGCTAAAAAAGGCATTTCTCTTGTATCCTCATAACTTTTTATCATTTCCTCCATGAAAATTGACCAGGTAACAAGTGGTTTACGAGCAAAAATCCGTCTATACCATACAAACTTATTCGGCTCTAATTATGAAAATGCAATATGTACCTTTCGTAAAAGTTTCACATCATGTAGATCAAAATATTTCTCCATCTGTAGTATCCAAGGTACCAGATCCTTGCCATCAAACTTCCTCATATCTCTTTTCCTTTTTATTAGGAGCTTGATCTTCAAACGTCTGTAACTTTGTAATTTAAGATCACCAAGTTTTTAAATTACCTCTTGTGGTAGCCATCTGAGTCCTCTTTATAAACCATAAGTCTAATCAAGATTGTATTTTTCAAGGAGTTATGCCCAATCTCCCACGATGACTTGATTATAGAATGGTTTAGTAGAGAGAAATTGTACAGAGTTCCACGTGTCACTGTTTCAATCTTTGGCCCTGAAAATGATATCCAACAAACTACAATATGCTCTCTTTCTTTCAATTTTTACTAAATTTGCATCTGATTCTCAAAGAGAAATTTATGATGATCTTCCCAAAGTCACCTATTTAAGATTGAATTCTAGTGCTTGCAAAAACCCTAAATTTAGCATATCATATCTCCATAAATATAGCAAGAAAAGATATGAAATTAGGATAAGAGGTTCATCAATATTTTTTCTAAAATGGGTTTTAATTTGAACTTATGAAACTTCGCAAAGACAAATTTATAGTGTGAATTCCACGATCACCTGTTTGATGTAGCAAAACCCTAGAATCCAAAGCTCTGATTCCAAATGTTATGAAACCAACTAACAAAATAGAAGAAGAGATAGTTCAACAAATTCAAAATAATCCTCTTCAAGGGGGAAAATTCCTTTACATTACACAAATGAAAAATTCTTAGATGATATAGAGGAGTCTAAGATGTCACAAGATAATCAGAGTCGATATAACAATAATAATATAAGGGCTCAACAATAACAATAATGGGGTTCTATGACCTAACATAAAAACAATATGGGACTAAAGGCATAATACATAAAATAAGGGTTAACAAAAACAATAAGGTTCTACACTATTAGTATAGGGACCTAATCATTTAGCGGTTAGATAGGTCCCTTCCAGCTTCCCTGCATCTCAATTTTTCCAAAAAAGAAAGACAATCAACCCCAACTTGGAATTTTTTTTTTTATAAAAAATGGCGGGCACTCTGACCTATCTTCTTAACAAAAAAAAAAAAGTTCTTCCTTCGAAAGTAACCATATCCATAGACCATTCGAGAACTATCTTACTTATATATTCACCTATTTACTGTTTGTAAAGCATGAACATAAAGTAAAGTAAACATGATATAAACATGTCATCTATGATAACATAATGTTTATTTTGAGGCATTCAATCAGAAGTATACTAATGTTTTTTGAAGTAAATCATATTCTTAGATAAGTTTCCACCCTTATGAAGAATTTGGCCCTGAATCTATCCTAGACTTGGTAATTTTAGTGATTGAACATTGTGAATCCTTTGGGAAGGTTCATGTAATGATAACCCTATTTAGATGAAAATGAGGGGCTATGTTTATCAGCATTTGGTTCAATGCAAATAACAGAATGATAGATTTATACCTCTCTATTCTATTCAACTCTAGGTGTAACCACCTATTAGACCTAGATCCATTTGTTTCTATAATCTAGATGGGCCAAAGCTATGAAAATCAGCTATAATTTCTCTTATTTTGAATAAGCCAGCATATTCATATGTTGTATTATTGATTAGAACCAAAGATATGGAAAAACTAGAAGTGATTTACCATGTTATTGATATTGCTACAAACAAGGTTAGTGGCTAGGTAGTCGCACTTCTGGAGATTGGTAATCCTTGTAGAAACTTTATATTATTCATTTAGAAGGATCCTTGTTTGGCACCAATAAAAATATGATGCTATCACTGAAGAAAAAAAGGAATTAATTCCAGACCGTGGTGAAGAGGACATGACGTAGAAGAGCTTTCTAATGTTCTTTGTAAAATATCTCTTACTATAAAATAACACATTTTTGAGAAAAAGTTCTTTACCTCATGACATGTTTGTAAAGTTTAAGATAATAGTTGGGTTTCTATTTTTAACAGTAGTAGTAATCCCTCTATCATGAAATAATAATAATGCAAAATTGCATTCTATGCAGGTGGGAAGCTAGAAGTAAACATAGGGATGAAGCAAACTATGAGTGCCCTCCAAAAAAACTAGATTGCATCCTCCCTCAATTAGAAACTTCAAATGGTTCTTTTGAAGAAGCACCTCAAGCTGATTCATATTTATACAAAATATTACAAGAATGTATTATGTTTCATGAATTTTCTTGGATACTTCCATTTCACACATCTACCATGCGTAAACATTAAATGAGGATTTCTGAGTCAAAAAGAGTAAATGCTCTGATGTATCACTTGTGAATTAAGGATATCCTTCTCAAATAAATTCTAAAACATATGTAGAGGCAGTGAGATAGGAATTGGTTGGTAGATTTTGCTACTACTTAAGAGATTACATAGTTCTAGATTAACATGTTCATGGCTTGGTGGTTGAATTATTTTTCACACAACTGATTCAAACGAGACTTCAAGATGTGATGCCATTAAAAATATGATAGTTAGAATTAAGAAGTGTCTAAAATATGCTCATTTTTTCATTTTGGCCAACTCTTTCAGAACCCAATATATTAAAATCAGGCCTTTCCTATACTTTGTTCAGATTTTAGAGGTGGGTTTATTTTTCCCATAATTGATTCAAGCAAGAGATAGTCAAGTCAATGTGATAGTGTCTCTTAAATAAATTAGAAATTAATTCCCATTATCAAATAGATACAATAAATTGGTGTCTTGTAATCAGATAAGCATTACACTACTTATATACATGTATGTACATGACCGAGGTTGATGGTATTTGGATGTGAACTTGTAATGATTTCATACTTTTCTCTTAAGGTGGTCAGGAAACAAATATCATGTTTTTTCACATAATTCCTAAATTAGATTCACATGGTGAGACAATCAACAATCTATTTAGAGAGAGGTTTACAATTATTGAACTTGATGCTTCAGGTTCCAACAAGGAAAGTGTTGAGGTTAGGGATTTCAAAGAACATATTTTTGTTAGAATTATTCTTGAAAAATATGTTTCTTTCTAAATGATAATATTTTCTTTCTCCCAGGTATTATCTATCATTGTTGAAAAAAATTGAAGTGATTTACCCTATAATTAGTTAGCCTATAGGTGTAAGGAATGTTTGAGTAGAATTTTTTCGCATATTATCATTATGAATATATTATATAGGATTATAAATTCATCTACATCCATGAATGCCACCCATTCATTCATTCACATGCTTGGTAAGGTTGCAATGTACAATGGGAAAATCTAGCGTCTTGACTTTTATTCCATGGCTAGATATGTCTACTCGCATTGAAAGAACCCAAGGATCAGTTCTTATATGTTGTCATCACTATTTCTATCATAAAGAAACCACCTCTCGACACCTATATAACCATGGTACATAATCTATTCCATTTGAAATGGATCTTGGTTTGAAACTATTTTGCAACCATAGACCTAATGCAGAGAACTAAACATATGCACAAGTTTCGAGATCATCATGGATTTAACGTCAAGCATAGCTTAAGGTGGAAGTAAACCACATTTTCATCTCCAAACAGAAGCCTTCAGCCCTTGAATTTCCTGTGTTTCTAAGCCATCATACTTCTCACATTTAATTACTTCTTGAGAAACCATCAAAACCTTGGTCTTAAAATCCTTGTTTCCCAAATCTATGGTGTCCCATTTCTTGAAATCGCTGGCATGAAGAAGATGATGTAAAAATTGGAACCAAAACCATTGAATATATTATCAGTATCATAAATCCTAACTCTCATCCATTTCAATCCTTTGAAAAAAAGAATCACGTTGTCTAGTTCTACTACCACCTCATAAATAAACATCCTCCAGGAAAAACGTTTTGGATAACTAGCTTGCAAAGGAACCAACATTACATTTTCCTTGAGTTTTGTAGTTAAGGCCAATCCCTCTATAGTGTTTGGATGTGGAGGATGTGGGCACCTCAGAATATGAAAATAATATTCTCTCATATCCATAGAGATGGCAGGAGTTCGAAGGCACTGACAATAGACACATTCCAACTCATATTTATACAAGGAAAATAATCCATCACATGCCTTCAAGAGAAAAAAACATGTTATAGAAAAGTGTCATCCATCACATGTGCTTGGATCGCAGACCTTCCTCCAGATGGAGGGTAAAAATCTTCCACAGAATGAATCCAAATCCCAAGCAAACTCTTCACTACAAACTCCTCTTCTCTCTACATTGAACCCTTCTACACAACCATTTTTCCTCCCTTCCCTATAATATTCTTTTCTTTTAAACACTCTAGAACATCTTCACAAGAGAATTCCACCTTCTAAAATGTTTTTAGGGAGGAAGAGAGATAGATGACAACAGTTATGGAGACAAAGGAGGAGGTGACTAAGAATTCCCAACCAATATCAAATTCAGGGAGGACATTAAATATGTTCTAGGGGTACTCAATCTCACAACTCCTTCCAAATTTTGTCAAACTGACAATCCATCATAAGCCATTACCAAGGTCGACAACAAATAGTTCTTCACCTGTGAACCCTATATAGAAAAAATAAAATATTTTAGGTACTAAACCCACATCCTTAGGTCCAAAACCCCTCTTTGACTAAATTTCATAACTACCAACGTTTGGCCATATCCTTCCTGGAAAAACCTTTCGAGCTACCCAGAAGCTTACACTACCTCTTAATTTAGAAGTTACTTCCTTCATGCTTCCATCTCCATGACTTTCCTTGCATACCCATGACCATCCTCACATGTGACACAACTTTCCTTGCATACTCATACATGTCCTCGGACGTGCCACATCTTCTTTGTATTGGGCCTAACTTTGTCTTGCATGGTGCATGAATGTCCTTGCATGCAACATGAACTTTCCTTATACTACCATTAATGTTCTTGCATGTTCCATGACTATCATTGCATGGGCTGAAAACTCTTCTATCTCGTTAGGAGCTAAATATTCATACTTCCTTAGGGTAGCTAAAAATTTTTCACAATCTCGCTCTAAAGATACAGTCCCTTTGAGCCTACACAACCTCCACTAGCTCACTCTACTTCTTACGCACACTCTAGTCCATGTGATCTTCAAAGTAGCTCTGATACCATTAGCTGAAATACCATGTTGATTATTCATTAGGCCCTAGATATTGTCTAAGGCCCTAGATATTGTCTAAGGCTAATAATACACACAAACACACTAGAAACCCACAACTTAGAAAAACTTTGCACAACCACAATTGTCAGCAATAAAATCAATTGTGTACACAGATATTAGAGCCAAAAGCATGATTATTTTATCATTCCATCAATAAATAATCATATTGCTATCATATAATGGGTCATGGCCCTCGATCACTAGTACAACTAGTATACATATTATAAAAAACTAGAGCCTGTGATCTACTTCTTTAGATATGCAATTTTCCCAAAAATATAAAAAAAAAACACATGACTTACTTGTTGATACAATAATTTCAACACCAACCCTTTCTATCTTCATTTTTCCAAGTGCACACAATTTTCCATTTTTCATGCTTAAAGAAGGTTATAGGTGACAAGCTTTCAGTTCAAACAATATTTCCAAAACTTGATGAGGAAGGAAAAATCATATTAGAACCTAAAACAGTCATGAAAACAAGAAGCTGACAGCTATGAAATCAATTGATTTCAGAGTCTCTCATCAATTGGAAGAACTTACCCACTGAAGATTCCACATGGGAGGATGAGAATTTTGTACACAATCATCTAGAACCACTCACGCATTGAGGAAAAAAAGTTTTTGAAGGAGAGGGGCATGTAAGGTCTCTATGGTACTAGTGTAGCCCCTCGTTGTTATTGTTAGTTTATCCTCCTTATTGTTATTTTGCCCATGTAGTCCCCATATTTCTATTAGTGTTCCCCATAGAAGCTCCCTATTATTATTTTTGTGCCCTTAAATTATTATTGTTATGTCAACTCTGATTATATTGTGACCCCGTAGACTACTATATATATAAAGGAGGTATTTTCATTTGTATCATCCAATAATTGTTGATTTATGTAATGTAAAGGAGTTTCGTCCCTCGAAGAGGATGATTTTTAAGTCGTTGATCTATCAATTTGTGAGATGGTTTCATAATAGTATCTATGGGAAGGAAGAAACAAAAAATGATGCAGAAACCAAGTATGTAACCAAAAAAGAGTTTCGTAATTATATATTTTAATTTCTCTATTCCCATTCAATTCAAAGCCCTAAATTATGCTAAGCCATGCAGTGTAATCTATGATAAATTCCCATGAAAACTATGCAAATGTAATTTATGGATAATTTTATTTCCTATTGTGAAAATGATAATTCAAATTATGCAAATGTAATCCATTTAAGATAATTATTTATAACAAACACAAGATGATTCTTAATCAGCATAAGAACAATATAAAAAGATTACTTATGAAAAACAATAATTTCTTTCCGCAATGCAGTGAAGGAACCAATCAATTGTAAAGGAAATTCCCAATGAAATAAAATTGGGTAAAAATTGGGTAAAAATTCAAAAGATCAACAGAGATGACACTCAAAGGTGATTAACACTCATACATAATTCATAAAAAATGAAAGCAAAAATACTAAAAAATTGTTAAGAAACTGAATCTTTTCTTTTCCTTTTATTTTCAATTTCAAATGAAATGACAATCAAAACAAAGCTAGATAATTGATGAAGATAACTCACACAGACTATAACTATAATACGAAAATTATTTTATCAAATTAACAATCAAGCTCAAGTGTTTACAACCCTAATGACAATAAAAAAGAAAAAATTAAACAAATCTCATGGAAGGAAGAAAAATTCAAATGTAAAGACAGTGATGACTTTACAGAGATATAGACAAATTCAGTGACTCAAGAAAACATTCAGGATCAAATCAGACTTCAAACAAAGGCATAAAAATGAAATCTTTTTCACATATTACAGGGCCATCACATGTGCAGAATGGGCACCAGTTCGAACCATCATACGTATAGAGAAGAAAGATTGCACTGTGTCATTTTGTCTTTGGACAAAGAGTGTAATAGGGATGAAAGATGGCTTTTTTGTTGATTGACCAACAAAATCACACATTTTGGAGTCGTGATGCTTATGGCTTTGTAAAGGTATCATGGAAAAGTGTTAAAGATGTTGATTGATCCAATTTTCAGGCCTTTCGAATGAATGCGACAAAATGATTTTTAAGAAGGCTTAAAATAGAAACTGGCTCAATAATCCCGCAAATGTGCCTACTAGTCTAAATCTCATCTAGACTGACACTCACTCAAGAATTTTACAATGCATTTTAATTTTTGTTTCTTCCAAATTATATATCCTCGAAACTACTTCAATGTAGGCTACACTTTCTTGTCCTAAGCTCCATATTTGTTTATTTGTCGTTGTTACTTGGTTTTAATATGTATTCTATAGATTCAACTTCAACTTTTCTTTCAGTCATAGATTTTTTCCAGAACTCTTCATCTTCAAACTGTCTTCTTTCCTCTTCTTCTTGCGCTTCATATTCCTAGCTTTCTTTCATCCATATTTCTTGATAGCAAAATTTTATCTCTTCTTGACTCCATTACTATTTTTTTTTTTCAATGTTTTCATCTTTGTATTCAGAAATGCCCATCTCTTTCCCTTCACTTTAATCAAGATCAATGTTATAAATATATTCATTATGTTGAGAAATCAATGTTAGTATAATAGGGTTAGAATTCTCTTTCTCGATAATTAGTTGTGAATTATGTTGGCTACTTTTACTTATTTGTTATATTATCTTTCATTAAGCAATTACCAGACTATGTGTGCATGAAGAACAGAAAAACACAAGACATAAGATGTAGGCACCTTGCCAGGGAAAAACCACTATCTATGGGAAAACCCAATCAAAAATATCTTACTTCAATATATTTTCTTGAGAATATTCAACCTAGACATAGATATCCTCCACAAAAAGTGAGCCTTCTTCAATCCAACCTTTGACCTAGCAGCATCAACACTTCGACCCCATCAACTTCGACTTGCGAGCTTCAAGCAACAACCAAAAGCAACAACAACTTCAACTTTGAGAAAGAGGCTTCGATCTCCTAAAGTACCCCATGAGATATCCCAAAACATCAATTTTGTTCTTCCCTTCGTTATTCACCAAAATCGCACTCCTTTTAGCCTCCTTCAACTTCACACTTTTCCCAACTCTTTCATCGATATCGAGCTTGTAAGAGTGTGTGTTTCCAAATGAACTTGATCTAATCCAATAAATAGGCTTTTGGCGAGGATGAATTTCCAAGTTGAGTATGACTTGATCTCCTTGACACCAACTTGGTGTGGAGGTTCAATAATTCATCTTCAACTCAAAAGTAATTCTTTTTAGATCGACGTTCAAAAGCACAAGAAGGATCTCATAAAATATTCAATGACTCTAATGAATCAATATTAATCCTAGTAGTCCATAATGGGGAATTTCACTAATAAATTGATGATACAAGAATCAAACCCATGCTTTAATAAGTCATTGTAACAATAATAAAAATTATTTTCATAAATACATTCTATGAAGACCAAATAAAGTTACATTTTTCATCACTCCCTCTTAACTAGAGAGGTATTCATAACAAGTACAAGGAAGATCTCAAACTATATGAACTATGAAGATATTAGGCACTGTGATGCCATGGACTAGATTCCTGACTATAAAAATATATCCAAGTTCTCTGAATAGTTTAGCCACCACAATGCCATGGAATATATTCTTGACCAAGGAAATCTATCTGAGTGGGACTAAGATCAACAAAATATTTCAACCTCTCTAGGTACCATGAGGATTAATTGCTAACCATCAACCCATGAATCTAGGTGTTTATCTGAGTTCAGAATTCCATGACCACTGCCACGCTCCCTACATTAGGAACTAGACATCAACACATAGTGTTGTTCCAATGTCCTCCCAGGAAATGTGTCTCACACGCAAGGCCTCAACAAAACTTTTCCAAAGTTTTATCATCATCAACAAGATCAAAAATATCAACTAAATCAAGCATGCTTATAAGATAGTTAAACTTATTATTAGGAAGAGACTTTGATAGTATAACAATTACGTGGTCATCTGTTGGGACATACTATAGCATCACGATCCCATCGTACACCATGTTCCTAATGTAGTGGAACTTATTGTTGATATGCTTCATCCTAACATGAAACACTAGATATCTAGACATATTGATACAACTTTGATTATCATAATTTATCATCATAGGATCCAGAGGCTTCTCAAAAAAATTGCCATAAGCTTCCTCAACCATACAGCCTCCTTTCCTACTTCACATGAAGCCACCTACTCTACTTCAGCACTACTCAAAGAAATGAGATCTAGATTTCTACTCATCCATGAGATGATGGCATATCCCAAACTAAAACATCCACAAGTCATGCTTCTTCCATCGGTCCTACTGCCACCCCAATCAAAATTTGTGAAGCCGTTCAGCTTGACTTTCTTTCTATTGTACTTTAGGAAGTGATGTATCATGCCACGAAGATATCTCAATATATGTTTGGAATCCATCTGGTGATCATGATGAGTCTCCAACTAAAACAGACTAAGAATGTTGATAGTAAAGCATATATTCGACCTAATATTTACTAGATAAACTAGAGAGCCCACCAACTAACAATAGGAGGTGGGATCCATGAGACTTGAATTAGAGCTCCTAAACTTCTTATGATTGGTGCTCATACGAATAGTCATGGGCTTTGAATCCATCATCCCATATTTATGCAATAACTTGATAATATACTTTCCTTGCGCTAAATATATCTACCTGGGATTTTTCCATACTTCCAAACCTAGGTAGTAATGGACAAGTCCTAGATCCTTCATCTCAAATTCAACTCCCAACATCTTCTTGCATTCTTGTAGTCTTTTCTCCACACTTGTAATGAATATATCATTGGCATATAATAGAATAATTACTGATTCATTATTCACAACCTTGATGTATATATTTGGATCAATGGTACCCTTCACAAACCCAATTCTTAGAAGCTATGGATCCATTCTTGCATACCATGCCCTAAGAGCTTGCTTGAAACCATATAGGGCCTTCTTGAGTCTCCAGACATGAGTATATTTGTCATTTACTTCAAATCCTTAGGGTTTCTCAATGTATACTTCCTCATTGATGGTCCCATTCAAAAATGTTGTATTGACATCCATTTGATGGATATTGCATTCCATTGTAGTAGCCAATGAAACAAAATATCTAATTATAGAATACGTTGAAGTTGGTGAAAGTGTTTCTTCATATTATATGCTTTCCTTTTAAGAGAAACCCCTTGCAACAAATCTTTCTTTGTATTTATCAATGCCTATATCAATAGTGTGTTTGATCTTGTAGATCCATTTTGAGGTGACAACCGATTTGTCACTAGGTCTAGGAAAGATTTCTCAAACCCCATTCTACATGATGGATTGATATTATTCCTCCATATATTTCTTCCATACTTATTGATGATAAACTTCTTCAAATCTAGATGGTTCGACTTCAATTAGTTTGTGGTGGCCGGGGTGCAGGTGTTAATGACAAATGCTTAAAACCGGAAACAATTTCCTCTAATTCAAGCTGCATCTCTTCTTGAATTTCCTACAAAGTATCGGTCATCTAGCTCTAAAGTTATCTATTTTGATAAATTAGCAGAATTGCTTAATTTCCCTCAAAAACAAGTGCCTTACAAGTCCTTAAAACATTGCAAATCGTAATTGAAAGTTCCTCAGGCCACGGTTTACTTACTTATGACTGATGCGATGTGAGATTGATCTAACAGTCAGTAGTCTTAGTGATCCAACAGTTACTGTGACATCGCTCGGAGATCTACGCAACATTTAACGCCTTCACAAACCCAATGAGAATTATAAGTGATCGATCTATAAATGTTTGGGTCTGTATTTTTCCTGGTGCTTATTTCTTTTGGACGAAGCCGATGGGGTTTATAAATCCTCAATTTATAAAAGTTCATGTCCATTAATTAGATTAACATCTGCTCATTTTTTACGCCTAATATCCATTAGATTATAATGGCCATTAGATCCTCCGGCTCCCAGGACTTCTATTAACCCACAAGTTAACACCAAGCCAACCCCCATTGTTGATTGAAACATAAGATGTTGAAAATAAAATCAACGGCTAAGGATGAGTGTGGCCCTTCAAGCCCGATCAAGGAACCCATACACTTTCAAACCCTGTAGTTGCTAATACATGACGAAAAGTGATTAAATGTGATCACACGGTACTCTAAGCTTTCAGGACATAAACTGGAAATTCAAAAATACACAATGATATTATGGAGAGATGCAACACCTCCGGGATTGACCAAATCTACACGAAAGGACATAGAGATATATTTTCTGCAACTAAATCTTATATGGAAAAAAACAAGCCGAATCAGTGAAAATCCCCTTATTATGATTCAAAACTTCCATAAGTACTGGTTCATTTAACAACCAGATCCTAAATCAAAGGATCGAACTAACTAATCCTATCTAATCTGAATGATATTCTCCTCGATATTCTCCACTACATGTAACTACTTGAATTTATTACATGATAATCTAAATCCTATATTCTAGTCCAAATCCTATCTAGAAACCTTTGGAAATTGACAGTTAAAGGACCCCACTCCATTTTTTGTAAACCTTTTTTGTATTTTTGGAATAATACAAAGCCTTTTGTCTTTAAGCCTTATGCTCCTACAACAGTCTATTCACATATGTAGGATATCCAGAATATCTCTTTGGCCTTCTGATTTTGCTAAAGGTTCCTTTCGCAACTCCATGTCCTTTAGCATATTCAAGAGTAGCTTTTAACCAATTTGGCCTCTTTCTTGTGCTCAGTATGATCATAGGTTAAATAGGATTTTTGGGTCCTTCTTATTCTTCTTGAATTGTAGAAGTATTTTGAGGTTGTACTTCTTATTCTTCAAATATAGGTACATCTTCATCATCAGAATCAATAGGATTATCCTTCGATATGTTTTAGGCTTGAATTTCATTAAATATAAGGTACCTTCTTACTTCAATGTGTCTCCCTTCCTTGATGTATATTATACATGGATTTGATGAGAGACTATAGCCAATGAAAATCCCTTTGATGCTTATAGAATCTAACTTTTTTCATTTCTCCTTTGGAATGTAGATATAGGCAAGACTCCCAAAGATTCAGAGATGGTCGACACTTGGATTCTTCCCTGTGAATGCTTACTTGGGTGTCATATTCTCAAGAATTCTATAAGGAATTCTATTTTAAATATATACAGTTGTCGTTTTTGCTTCTTCCCATAGAAATGTTGGTAACTCTTCATCAAGGAACATTGTTCATACACCTTCTTCAATTGTCTTATTCTTTTTTTCATCCACTCTATTTTGTTCAAGATAGTAGGGAACAATAACCTCCCTCTTAATTCCTGCTTTTTTACAATATGCAATAAATTATTTAGAAGTGTATTCCCCGCCATTTTCAGAGCTCAAAGTCATCATTAAACTCTCAATTAGGGTTTCCACTTCATGTCTAATCTCCTTGAATTTATGAAATACTTCATCGTTTTTCTTGAGAAGGTAGAGCCATATCTTTCTAGAGTGATCATCAATAAATGTTACATAGTAAAGATGACCTCCAATTGATTTTTCAAACATGGGCCCACACACATCAGATTGAACAAGGTCTAATATTTCTTTAGACCTTGTTTCACTATTTGAAAATGGTTTTCTTGTATGTTTTCCCAAATACAATTCCTTGCAAACTTCTTAATGGTTTTCTTTGATATCAGGGAGGCCATGAACTAGATGTTTAAGAGTGGGTATGACCTTGTAGTGAATACGACCATATCTTCTATGACATAGCTTAATGGGATTGATTTCCATATGAACTAGGGCTTGAGGAGGTGGTGTAATGACTCTATACAAGATTCCTTCATGAACTCCAATAACCGTAGCTTTATCAATACTTCAAACTTTTCCCCAAACTAGGACCTTTCAATCAACAAAATTAACTCTATCCCCTTTAGCTTCTAAGCAATAAAATTAAAGAAATTTATTTTTCAAATATAGAACATATAATATGTTTTTGAGACAAGTTTGGCTCCATTCTCTACCTTCAAAGATGTTGATCCTAGGCCTCTAATAGCATAGATTTTGTTTTCTCCCAATTCGATTGTATCAGAAGTTCCTTTGATAGAGTTTGTAGTTATTTACTTTTCCTTGCCATATGCCTTGATGCTCAACTATCAATGATCCATGCCTTATCGTCATTAAGTGATCATGTAAGTGCAACTAAGGACCCTTGACTTTTGACCTTGTTGAATAAGTAGTAAACAATCTTCTTGATCCATCTTTCTGTAGTATTGAATCCCATTCTTATCATAGAGGGAGTAATCATTTCATTCAAGCCAATGAATTTATCTTAAATCTTCTTCTACCTTTGCTATGATACCATGTTGAGAAATCAATGCTAGTAGAATTAGGGTTAAATTTATCTTCATTGATGATTACTTGTGAGTTATGTTAGTTTATTTTACTTATTTGTTATATTATCTTTCATCAAACAATTACCAAATTTGGTTCGCCTGAATATCAAAAAGAGACAAGACACAATATGTAGGCACTCTTCCAGGGAAAAACGTGTAAAAAATATATTCCTTCACTACTTTTTCCTCATACTCTTCAACCTAGACACAAACCTCCTCCACACCAAGCCATCATTTCCTTATCCGATCTGAGGCTTCAACCTAGCAATAGCCTCAACTTTAACAAAGTGACTTCGATCTCATAACGTAGCCCACACGAGAGAGAGAGAGAGAGAGAGAGAGAGAGAGAGATCCCAAAACATTGATTTTGTCCTACCCTTCCTTCTTGACCAAAGTGGCACTCCTCTTAGCCTCCTTCTTCAACTTCGCACTTTTCCTAGCACTTTCTTGGATATCAAACTTGTGAGAGAGAGAGTGTCCAAATTAATTTGATCTACTCCAATATATAGGTCTTTGGTGAGTTTGAATTACCCAGTTGAGGCTGACTTGATTTCCTAGAGCAATGCCATTCTTTGGCATTGTTGAAGAGGGGATACTTTTAGGAGAAGATGAGAGAGTATGTGGAGGGGTATGTGCGTACATGCATCAAATGTTAGTAGGACCAATCTAATAATGAAAGATAGGGAGTATTGTTGCAGCCTTTACAAATTCTAGAGAGATCATGGATGAGTGTTCCAATGGACTTCATCACTCAGTTACTGCAGGCGTAGGGGTATAATGGGATTATGATCATTGTTGATCATTTTTTCTAGGTATGCCATCTTCATTTTGATAAAGATACCATGTGGGGTGAAGAAGAATGCTAGGTTGTCCTTCAAGAACATTGTGAAGTATTGAGGATTACCTTTGAGTATCATGTCTGATCGATATCCACATTTTACAGGCATATTTTGGGCCACTTTGTTCAAGCTTGTTGGGACAAAGTTGCTATAGAGTTTGAGTTTCTATATGCAGACAGATGGGTAGACTGAATGGATTAATGCACTATTTGAAGACTACTTGAGACATTATGTGAGGGTTGATAAGAAAAATTGGCTTGAACTCTTGGATGTGGCTCAGTTTAGCTACAACTTGTAGAAGAGTTCCACAATTGGGTATAGTCCATTTGAGTTGGTCAATGGAAGTATGCTATTTTGTCCACAGACTGTGTTACCGAGAGGATTTTTGAGTCCACATGCGAGGAGATTATTCAAAACATGGGAGGGGTCTTTAGAGTTAATACAGGTGCACATGCATGATGTTGCAGGGAGAATGAATAAATGGGCAGATAAGGATGGACGGGACACAAACTTCGATGTTGGGGATATATTTTTTTTGAGGAATCTATTAAAACAACGTTTTATGTAGTTGAGGAAGTTACTAAGGGATAGTAGTTTCAAAGTCAAGGATGAGAGGATCTCGTCAATAACTTCATATGGCTTTAAAAACTGATTATTCCATCATGATTGCAATGTTGAATAAGGTTGTTAGACATGGTTCAATGATTTAATTGATGAGAATGAGGTTGAAGGAATGAAAGTTTTATGATGGGACTTGTTATGCAAAAGTGGTTACTTAACCTGACTATCTGATCAAAATTGAAATGTCCAAGTCTCCTATTCTACGACCGACTCTCATCCATATTTGACAAGTATCTCCTCTTAGTCTTCTACTTTAGGAGATATACATTGTCCTCTTGGTCTTCTACTTTAGGAGATATACATTGTTGTATGTTCTCATAGCCTGAGGTATTACTTCTCGAGTGCCTTCATACTTGATTCGAGAATTATTGGCCTTCAAAATCACATCATAGCCTTGGACCCACATCTCGGGCTCGACTTGATTTTAGTTAAAGGTGTGTGCTGAGCATGCTTGAGTTCCATTAAAGACGAAATGTTGGACCTATTTTGATTATTGACGACACGATGGAAGGTTAAATAAATGGGGTGGAATGTGACTTGGGGTGAAAGCTCAGCAAGCACGCCCACACCCTGGCACGGTTCGACCAACCGAGTGTGGCAAAGAACTGGTGATGCGAAGACATGTGATAAGGCCGGCGTGATGGAGAGCGAAAGGGTATATGTGCACTTGTGGGTAGGTCAGCTTGGTGGGTTGACGCCCCAAGTGACATGAACCTTGGTATTTACCATTCCAAGGGTGGGTATAAATACACATTCACTGCAGAAGGGAAGAGGCATCAAACTTCAACCACAGAACCAATTCATACCTGGTGCAGTCATAGGGTAAGGACGAAGTTATGAGAACAACGTGTTGTGGGAGAACAATGACAGAGTATAGCGGGTGGCTGGTGCTTAACAGACAGTGAAGGCAGGTTGAGGCAGGAAATAATGACAGTAGGTAGGGAGGCAGGAAGGTTACGATAGTGCCGTGGGTTGGTAGCAAACAACAGCGGGTAGGGCGCGATAGGTCGGGCAACGTACAACGAATGCGTTAAGAGTTTCGACAGGTGGCATGAGCAGCACAATACGCGTTGTTGGAAATGATATGAGTTGTGGCCCAGACCATTGGTAAACAATTCAATGCAGGGTTGCGTCGTAGGCAGCGGCAATCTCACTTGTACCATATTGTAAAATTACTTGAAAAATTTATAAATGAATGTTTACATGTTTACATTGATGTTATTGGTCTCGTTGGCATGTTGGTATTGATGTTATGTAATTTGGGCAAATAACTAATAATGAAGAAGCACATAAGTAAATATGTTGGTAAGTGTAGTCCAGAAGGTAAAAAAATCTAAGTATGGGATCTTGGCAGGTGTTGCACGATGCCCCGAGCTTTGGAACCAACTCAGGGGCGTGAAAATATCAGTTAGGGACTCTAAAACAGGATTTGAGGAATTAACGCTGTTTGAGACGGTTAGTAAAATTTACTATGTGAGGCACCTTGGCTAAGTTGAAATCAGGGCATACTTAATTGCATTATCTCAAATTATGGTGTGAAAAACATATATTGGGTTTTTGGTTGGGCTCATATGATGAGTTGTGCACAAGTTTAGGCAAGCTGATATAGTGAGCCCCTGAGAAAAATAGGGGATGCATTATGTGCATTTAGCCAAACATAAGTCAAAAGGGAGGAGCGATGCGTGGAAGTAGTTGTGGAGGATAAAATTACAAGTTGGCGTAGAAGATATGCAATGTGCATGATGGAAATTAAAATGAAGGGAAATCGAAGCTCCTCAAGCTAAATCAATGTGACACTACATTTGAAAACCCTATCACATATAAGTAGAACTAATTAAGTTTCGTTGAGAAGAAAAGCGAAGCAAGCGGGGAAGCACAATAGTATGAGAGGTTTCTTTTGGGTATGGAAGTGAAATATAATTCGCGGATCTGTTAGCTCTGTGGTGAGGGGAAAGTGCAAAATTTTGGCTCATAGAGATCTGGTTGGAATGAATTTTAGTGTTTTCTGGTTGCAGGTTTAAATTTGGTGTATGTTACAATAAAACCAAAAGTTACTTTTTTCCCAATAGAATTGAAACATAGTGTTTTTTCTTATAGGAAGAGGTGGGCATGTTGGTGGTGTACCCATATTTTTGTAATTTTGGCTAGTGAGCTATGTTTTATAAAAAGATGTCCACATTCTTTAATTGTGTTGCTTATTGAATTTCATGGTTTCTTGATTTAATTTCAAGTATAATTGTTACTAAAGGTGCTGAATGTGAAAATAAAATAACTATGTTCTACAATAATGGATAATTTAAGTAACATTAAGTTAGAGTAGCTTAGAAGAGTATTATGTTATGACTCGTAGTCTAGGTGAAGTATCATTATGCTAATATTAGGCAATTTTGAATCACATAGATGTTGTATGCCCAAGGGACATAATGTGCCAAAAGAGCCATGTAACCATGTGTTCCCCCTAGGGTTGTGGTATGTGGTATTATAGTATAATAACGTTGAAGTAGAATCAATTGATATTTGAGCATATTGGATTGAAAGGGCTAGAGCTAAACTCAAAGAGACTGATTGCAAGTGGAGTTGATCTTTCACTAGATGTAGATGTGGGAAGGGGAATTGATACGATCAATTTTTAGGAGGGAAATATTGTGTTGGCTATTAGTTTTTTATGCGATAATGATTTGGGAAGAAGAAATGTGAATTATAGTAGAGTCATATCCAATGGATCAATATATATGTTTCCTTTTGTAGGTTAAAATGGCGAATACTAGAGGGAGTTTAGTGAACCAATATGATTCTACATTTGGAGATAGGGTCACCATTTTGAAGGAAGTATATGATGGATGATGGATGCTATGGAGGGAAATGGGGTTGAGTTCAAGAAAATTAGGGAATACATCATATAATTAAGGGAATCTATTAAAACAATGTTGTATTTAGTTGAGGAAGTTACTAAGGGATAGTAGTTTCAAAGTCAAGGATGAGAGGATCTCGTAAATAACTTCCTATGGCTTTAAAAAATGATTATTCCATCATGATTGCAATGTTGAATAAGGTTGTTAGACATGGTTCAATGATTTAATTGATGAGAATGAGGTTGAAGGAATGAAAGTTTTATGATGGGACTTGTTGTGCAAAAGTGGTTTCTTAACCTGACTATCTGATCAAAATTCAAATGTCCAAGTCTCCTATGCTACAACTGACTCTCATCAATATTTGACAAGTATCTCCTCTTAGTCTTCTACTTTAGGAGATATACATTGTTGTATGTTCTCATAACCTGAGGTATTACTTCTCGAGTGCCTTCATACTTGATTCGAGAATTATTGGCCTTCGAAATCACATCATAGCCTTGGACCCACATCTCAGACACAGTGAGAAAATTATGGTTAAACCCATCAAGAAATAAAACATTCTTTGCTTTACCTCTACCATTTGGTAGGGCAACTCCTTTCCTAACTATATTACTAGGTGTATTAATGCCCAATGTCACATTACCTTTCTCAACCAATTTCAATGTGAAAAAATTGCTTTTGTCTCCTCACGTGACCCTAGACCAACCACTATCCACATACCAAAAATGACTTCGTTTTGAGAATTATAAACAATATTAGATTTATTTGAACCCTCCTTTTCTTTCTAAACCTTGGGCCTTGTCTTTCTTGCTCAATAATTGGATCAATCTTTTTATTCCTAAATCCATAATAAATAGCTCTATGACCAAAATTTTGATAGTTGAAGCATTAAATCAAATTATTCAAAGGAGAAAATGAAATTTTGTACCTCGGTATCCTTGTCTTATGTCTCATTCAATGATAATTCGACTAATATTTTCTTCCTTGGTTTGAGCAGCTTGTATGATTGATTCACCTTGCCTATTTTTTCCTTGTGTCTATAATTGACGCGTGCAAAATAATATATTGGAATTACATTTGCGTGCCTGGGAAAAAATCAACTTCTAAACCTTTTTTGGGCTGCTCTATATATATTTTTACTTTCTCATTCAAGATGTTTGTCTTTTGCTAAATAAAATCCTGCTTCTATTTCGTTGTTTTTTATTAGACTCTTGTTGAATATTGGGTTTTGCGTTACCATTGTATTTTTTCTATTGAGTTGAACTTTCTCTACTTCATTGTAATTATTTTTTTCTACTTGCACCAATAAAATTGACTTATTTCGATCTAACTTTGCTATTGATCTAGACTCATCTTCAAATCCAAAACTAGTTCGATCGGTTGTATCTCTCTAAGCTTCGAAAAGCTCACTTATATTTCCTTTTCCTTTTCCAAACTTTTGATTAACGCTTGCTAAGTTTTTTCCATTTATAATTCTTTCCTTTGTTTTTTTTTATCTCTCAAGCCTTTCACATGACTGATTCTTCTCACTGAGCTATTGATTAAAGTTTGTTGTATATTCTTACCTTCTTCAATTTGTAGTAGTAGAGGTTAAACAACTTCAACTTTTCCTTTGATGAACAACTCATCTTGGGTTTTATTTTTCTTTCTTAGCCTTTCAATATTTTCAAGTGCATCAACTATCTCTCCTTCTAAATTGAATTTAGCCTCTTCACCATAAAAATTGATTGCTTCAACTTCTAGGTTGTCTATAGTCATAACCATGAATACTTTTCAAATTTCATCATATTTTTCCTCATTAGAGACCTGATTGTCTTCACTTTCATAGAAGTTGGATTCTTGGGTATAGATAGTCCTCTTCTTAGCCTTCTTTGTTCGTTTCACACTTTTTTGAACTTCTCTCTTAGGTCATATTCATTCTTCTTCTTCCTAGGAAACCTTGAAGAATAGTGGCCATCTTTTCCACAATAAAAGCACTTAAAAGGTAACATACCTTTTTAATTGTCTAATTGTCTCTTAAGCTTCCTCACAAACTTGGCTTCTTATTCATCTGATTCACAACATGAATGATTGTGCTCTTCCTTTGCCTTCTTATCGTCTTTTAAGACTAACTCCTTTACAGTAGGCTCACCATTTTAAATTTTCACCTCATAATTAGTAAGTATGCCAAATAGCTGGTCCAAAGTAACAATATTTAATTTTGACATCTCCTCAATACATGATACCCTGGGATTAAATATCTCATGGAGAGATCTCAACACAATTTGAACCACTACTAACTCTTCTAGTTTCTCATCAAAGCCTCTTACAGTGTTCACAACCTCATCCACTATTAGTAAGTACTTTGCAATATTTTCATGATCATGCATATTTAGAGACTAAAATTGCATTCTAAAACCTTGAATTTGTCTAGATGTTCTTGTGGCTACATCTATGGATTTCCTAGCCACAATCACTTTCCATTTGGAAACCATTTTTTCTCCTTTATTGATGATTCTCAAACCAAAGCTAAAATTTCAACCATTGAGCTATATATTGGTTTTCTTTTATTTCTTGTCTTCATCAATTTGTATGCTTGGGTCTCCTTCATGTAGCCATACACTTCTTTATATCCTCCAAAGAAGATGTGATTTCATCAACATTCAATTACATAGGGACTTGAGAAACTAACCCCACTGTCACATCAATATCTAGTTGGTTAGTCTTCAACTACCTCCTAGGATTAATAACAGCTCCCTAACTCATGGTTCTCAATTTTCCATTTTGTAATGATTCAACTTGGATTATTATCCTTTGCAACTGTTCTTTCTCTTTTTTTCCACTAGGGTCATTCCCACCCCTTGTATTAATTGGAAGGCCCTATTTGCAACCAATCTATTGTCATTTCTCTACTCACATCGAGTTCTTGGACCACCACCCTATTCATTGTGTTCACAATCTACCAACTTATACTATAATATATTTGTTTCTCTCCACCATTCTCTTTGGGGATAGATTTGTCTCAACTGCTTGCTCCAAATATTCTCTCTTGGACCCTGCATGACTTTCTACACACATACTCTATCGGGCCATCCCAAGTCTAATCAACACATATTATTTGTGATCTAAGCTCTGATACCAGTTGTTAGGATCATGAAACCAATAAAAGTGGTGGTCTCTAATGACACCATTGCTTAGGATGCCAAAAATCATGAGGAACAATTAAGGAGTATTTCCACCTTTAAATAGGCTACAATAAATATGTGTACCATGGGAAAAACCATGAGTTCTCATAAATATAGATCTCTAAAAATATTGGTAACTTTACAAAGCATACCTAAAATACCAAAACTACCTAGCATCACATATACCTAAATTATCCTAATAATAATTTAGGGAAAGTTAATGATTTTTTCATTCTAATCAGTGTGATATGTATCATTAGGTAAGTGTTTTGATGCTTATCAAGGATTGATTTCTATAAATTTTTACCAACTATTCAATCTATACAATTACACTAATTACAATTTATATGATTCGTACATCTT
>APFE031399600.1:58401-103630 GCA_000404065.3 Pinus taeda
GCATAGACCTTAAAACCTTTTCTAAATATGTTTTTAGTTCTTTCCTCTACTATTTGTTACTTATGAGAGCATTCATACATTAAGAAAATGAGAAGAAAGATGATACATTCATATGAACATTCAATCCATCACATGAGAAATATACACATATTGACACCAATATTTTCACATGGAAACTCAAAGGGAAGAAACCACCAATATGTTTGTTGTTATGATGTAAATTAAGAATGTACTTAAGTATATAAGTTTTTTTGTGAGAACCCACTCACAAGAGGCACTGACCCCCTTAGGATAGAAAGCACCTACTTTCAAATAGGCGCCAACCTCTTATGAATTCAGGCCACCACATTTCCTTGCCATTGTTCTACTTTCCATACAATTTCCGAATTGAAAACATAGGCAAATACATATACATAGAAGTACCAATTTGGTTCAATGTATAAGCTTCTCCTCTTGGTTCCTTATTGATCCAGAGTCCCTTTTAGCCTCACAAATTAGCACACTATCCTCTACTCACCTCGGCATATACTTTACTCTTGCCCTTCTCTTGCATAGGCTCTATGTATCACTTTTCTTCAGTTCAACACTTGGGCTAGTTAGATTGCTTGCTCTAAACTCCAGACTATTGAGAACATGCACACTTCAAAATGCTTCCTTTGTTGTATGTTTGCACACTTCCCGAGTGTACATATCTATAGCTTCTCCATGTTGTTGTTGCATTTGAGGCTGGAATTCTGGTACTTGATTAAACACAAGGATGGGCTCCTTAGTTCTTTACCAATTCTATGTATGATTCTCGATACTAAAAATTAAGTCTCTTTCCACCTACACACTCCAAAAAATATTTTCATCCTTTATTCATATGATACACAAATATTGACACATACTTCAGCATGGCTTCTTTGATCTTGATTTAAGTTTATAATGCATGCACATGATATTAGAGATATCATTATTTCAACATCGGGACAAGCTCAACAAATATTCTATGTGAATTGTTTCCTTGCTTCCTTGACATAGCAATCTCCTCATATTTCACTAACTCCACTAACCAACTATTATGACTAGAATTTAATCTCTAGATCTAAACCCACTCATACTCTAACTATCTCTACTACTATATCGGAGCTCTATTCATTGTAACTTTTATTAAAACAAAGTTATGATATCTCACAGTGTCAATGCCTTTAGGCCCTCAATGCTTAGCCTTCTTATAATTTTATTTCATATGACCACTACCTCTAACCACAACAATAGACCTTGGGTGTTGCAATATTGGAGACATCATATCCTGCAACTTTTGTTCAAATGATGTCACGAGATTGCGAAGTTTCAAACTCCTTTCTCTTGGCTCTTTCTTATTTTTTCTTCGTGGGACTGGGCATTATAGCTGACGGCTTAGATTTTAGGTGCTAAGGCCTTCAATTCCTACCAGGGGCTTATTATCCCTTTGTATTTTCTCTTCCTCCCTTGGTTCGTTTGGTTTTCCTTGACCAAGAGCCAACACTTCGGAGCTCCTGCATATCAAAGCTTTCTCATAATTTAATTAGATCGGTACCTGAACATCCAACCTTTGAAATGTACATTCCATCCATCATCACATAGAACCTAGGTGCTTAGGCCTTCTCTATGTCTTTAGCCCTTTAGATATCCCACTACCAAGTGCCAGTCCACATTAGAGCTCCTTTATTGGATCTGATTTTTTCAAAACAATTTGAAAAGGAGTTACAAAATGTACAACCACTGAAATAGTTCATAGCACTTAGGTGCTAACACTACTATGCACCCTTGGTTCTTTGGGTCTCCCACAACCATGTTCTATTCTCATCAGAGCCCCTTTCATCGGATCATAATATTTCTTTAAAATAATTAGATAAGAGTTACAAAAGCTCCAACCTCTGATATGCTAACCTTTGAAATGATGTCATGTTGTCATAGTCTTTGCCACATGGCATCTCATTAGTGTTGAAACTTGTCACTAAGATAAACCTCATTAGGCCACCCAATGTTACTGTATTTGGCTGTCACGTGTCCTACAAACTACCACATCATGATGACATCATCTACATCGTTAGCTCCTGATGGGCCAAGAAACTTTTTCCATGTGTCCTGTAGAGGTCAGAGAAAGGGTCCTCTTGGTCCTTGGTTTTTCAATGAGTTCCTTTTGTAATTCTCATTTCCCACATTCCTTAGTGCTTTTAAAATAATTCAATTTAAAAGTACTTATGAAACTCTGAGGTTCATAAATTCCATCTACTCTGATGTTTCGATATCAAGTTCTGATGTGCTCTGACCTCCAATTAACACTTCATCCTTCTTCTTTGCTAAGCTCCAAAATTTCGGGCCCTTGATATTTTGGCTACCTACGATATTTTAGCCTTCCAAAATTTTGATCTCGATATTTGTCCTTCTTGAAGGGACCTCAATACCCTAACTTTGGTAGTCCATAACTTGTTATCCAATATGCCTATTTTCGACTTCCACACAACGTTAGAGAGTTATTTCAGAGCATTTTCCAAAGGAGACTTGGATCTGATGCAGTATTTGAGCCCATATTCTAGCTAAGAAATGGATTAAAATATCTCTACCTCAATGATAGTGAAGGTTACATCAATTCAAACATACCAAATGCCATAATCTGACAATGTCAATTGGCCAACAATCTACCCCTTTGGCATTGATGGAAACAACATAAGCTCCCCTTGAAGCTAAGCATGATATTCTTTGCTATTATTCTTCTTAGTTCCTCCAATAATATTCTCCCCCTTTGGCATCAATGGCAAAGGATTCCCTTGAATACTCCCTCTAAACAACTATAACCTACACTTCTAGTGATCCTAGATGCTTAGTAGCTGTCAACACACACCAAAATTGAGTCATTTGGTAAGAGAAGTCATAAATCCTATCTATTGCCTAAGCTATTCAAGGGATTCCCTTGTCAGTGGCTTAGTAAATATATCTTCAAGATGGTTTGTAATGGCCCCTTATTCAAGTCTAACAACAATGGTTGTAACTTGTTGCCTTAGAAAATGAAACTTGATATGGATTTGCTTGGTCTTTGAATGCATGACATGATTCTTAGAGATACTGATGGCACTTGTATTACCACACATGATTACAATGGGATTAGTCAGTGGTACCTTAATATCCTTCAATATCTACTTAATTCATAGAATTTGTGAGAAAAAAGGGGCAGGTGCAATATACTACTTCAACAGTTGATAAATAAATAGATGCTTTCTTATTTTTGACCCATGACACTAAGAACTTTCCCAAAATAATTTTTTCACCTGAGGTTTTCTTCCTATCATCAATACTGCTTGTCCAATCAACATCAGTGTAGGCCTTCAACTGAAACTCTTTTCGTTTAACATACCACAGTCTATAATTTGTTGTCTTGTGAAGATATTTAAAGATCCTCTTAACAATGATGGCATGCCATTCATGATGGAAAGCTCAAAATCTAGCCATAAGACCCACTACTTGCATGATGTCCAGTCATGAAGCTATGAGATACAACAAGATTCTTATCATGGATCTTTGTTTAGTCTAATTTTCCAATGATGTATCATCTTATTTAAACAATTTGCAACCTTCAACTATAGGGGTGCTAACTGGCTTGCAATATTCCAACACAAACTTCTTCAAATTTTCTTGTAGGTAAGTGGATTGGGAGATAATCGCTCCATTATCAGACTAAGAAATTTGTAATCCTAAGAAGAAAGACAAATATCCAATCATGCACGTCTTGAACTCTTTTTGCATATAGTTTGTGAATTGATGTCCCAATTGTTCCATGTCACTACGAAATATTATGCCTTCCATGTATAATACTACAATTAGTAGATGATTGCCTTCATACATGATGTATAATGTTTTGTCTACAACACCTTTCTTAAATCCTTGTTGCATAATGTATCAATGTAGTCTTGCATACCAATCTCTCAGAGACTGTTTGAGTCCATATATGGCCTTTTCTAGTTTGCACGCAAACTCCTTATCTTCGGTGAGTGTGAATCCTTTTAGATGCACAATATAAACCTCTTCCTCTAGATCTCCATTGAGAAATGTTGACTTCACATTCATCTAATACACCTTGATATTTTTGTGACTGGAAAAGGAAAGAAACATTATGATAAGTTTCAGTCTCGCTACTAGTGCAAAGGTTTCCTTGAAGTCTATCCTTTCTATCTAGGAATACCCTTTGCAGACCAATTGATCCTTGTTCATAATTACTTGACCCTAGTCATTTAGCTTGTTCTTGAAAAACCATTTGGTTCCAATGACATTTCTCTCTTTAGGTCTTGAAACAAGCTCCCAAGTGTCATTCTTTTCAATTTAGTCAAGTTCTTCATTCATAGCTCTCACCTAGAATTTGTGCTCACTTACATGGCTAATATTTTTAGGCTCAAGCTGCTACTAGAGAAAGATTTTGAAAAATTGAGTTGCCAACAAGTTTCTTTCTAGTTTGAACACCATGTCTTTGATCTCCAAGAATATTACTATCAAGATGTTCCTTTTGTACATACCTAGAAGGTGTTTTTGGCCTTAGAGTTGTGCTCATTTTTTCACCTTCGTTATCTGAATCTATTTCTTCTTTATCTAAGGGCCTTATGTCTAAATTTTCTTCTCTGTCCAAGTTAATATTTCCTTTGGATGACTCATATTGTGAAGTTATTTCATCTACTACTACATCAATGTAATATTCAACCCTCATTGTCTTTTTCTTGTAACACCTGTACCCTTTGCTTCAAGTAGAGTACCCAAGTAATATACCCTCATCAATGCGCGAATCAAATTTTCCAAGATTTTTATCATTCCTTTTGATAAACCATTTTCTCCCAAACACCATGAAGTGTTTACCTGATGCAGGTCTTCCCTTCCACAACTCATAGTGAGTTTATCACTATTAGGCCTGAGTGGAATTACTTTAATAGGTACACTACTACTTGAGCTACTTCTCCCCATAAGATGTGGGATACATCTACGTCATCCAATATACCTCTAGCCATTTCCTAAATAGTTATGTTCTTCCTGTCCACTAAGTTAGCTTTATATTTTTTCAATGCTTCTAATTTTTCTTTTAAGAGCACGATCGAATTTATGATGGTAAAATCATCAATGAGTAGCATAAAATACATTTCTCCTCTTATTCCTTTCACTCAAGTTTGGTGATAGATATCTCTTTCAATTATATTTAGTGGTTTAGATGAAGAGAACTCTTTTGACTGGAAATGAGTCCTGGTTTTCTTACCAAATTGACATAACTTGCAAATTGAGTTATCAAGCATTGAAAGTCTTGGAAATCCTCACAAAACTCCCAACATGCTAACTCTTATCAAGCAGTCGAAATTAATATGGCCAAGCCTCCTGTGCCACAATCGTGCTTCATTCATATTAATTAAATTAAAATTTACTCTGGAATCATTAAACTCAAATACATTATTGTGAGTTTTGATTGCTTTTTCCACCAGCTTGCCATACTTCACATTGTAGATCTCATAGTCCTTGGATTGAAAGATCAAGTCATAGTCATTATCACACATCTATCTTAAACTAAGAAAGTTGTGATTGAGACCTTCCACATACAACACATTTTTTTCTTTTGTCTTTTGATTAATACTGACCATGCCTTTACCCTTAATTCTTGTTGGAGCATTGTTAGCAAAAGTGAAATTTTCCCCTCCATCCTTTTATTTTAGTGATAGAAACTTACTCTTATCCCCAGTCATATGCTTGGAGAAACTACTATAAACATACCATCTGCTTACTTGATTTTGCGATGATAGAGAAAGTCCGCATTCTATGTTATTTCCATATTTTTGTTTCATATTTTCTTTAATCTTTCGAACAATGGACTTCCAAGTGCTATGAGACTTGAATGTGTACTCTATCCTTCTTCGGCGCTCACTTACCTTGTGCAAAAAAATATTACCTTTAAAACATTCAACAACACTCATTAGGGGAGAGAAATCATTTCGATTTTTGAGTGTAGAGTTTGGGGAGCTAAAATTTTGATACTTATTGTATATGAAATTTTTGTCTCTTTCAACTTTGATCCTTTTAAAACCAACAACCTTATGCCCAAAGATGTTACATTTATAAAAATTACAATAAAATAAACGATAGTTCCTAAATTTGGAAGGCTCATGAATTTATGCTTGTTGATAATTATGTTGTCTAGCTGATTGACTCATACTCCACTGTTGTGGTTCCTTGGGGTAGAAGAAGTTATTATTCTAGTGATGAACTCCTCCTTGGTTCGCTCCCTTTTTGTTTTCATTGATTCTTTTTCGATACATATTTACATTGCTCTAAGATTCCTCAAATCCTGCAGACCTGAAGTTCATCTTTCCCATAGAAGATTCATTTGGTTTGGAGTATTGCAGGCTTGTTTTGTTTCCTGGAGATCTGTGACAGCTTGCAATATGACCTAGCTTTATTGTTTTGTTTGCAAATTTTCTTTTATTCATTTTTTGATCTTCATTTTCATAAGATTTGTTCTCAGAGATATCACCTTTGCATTGAGACTAACAATTCTCTTCCCATTCATGGATCAAATCTTGAAGAAACTCTTCCTTTTGTTTAGCTTCTTCTATTTTGACTTTCAGGGACATAATTTCACCTTTTCATGTCTTTTAAATTGTTTCCTTCTTTACCCTGGACAACTCCTACTTTAATTTCTTGTTCTCTTCTTCTATATTTTCACATGTTCCTTGTTTTTCTTATAGTAGAAGGGCTAAGCTATATTTTATTTTATTGGTTTCTTTAAGCTTTTCTTTTCTATAAACCAACTCCTCATTGTCAGAGTTGTACATACCATGTTTAGCACATTGTAGTTATTCTTTTAGCTACATATTCTTTTACATTTCTTTCTTTAACTCATGAAGAGAACCGATGAGTTCCCCTTCAAGGTCCAACAATCCTTCTTCTTCTTCCTCTTCATATTCAACAATATTTTGTTTCTTAGATTTTTTTCCAAATTCCATAAGTAAATACTTATCTGAATCATCCTCAAAAGATTTTGCGCTTTATGCTTATGGTGCTAGGATATATTCTTTGGAGTGGAGACCATTTGTCTTATAGAACTTCTTCTTGAAATCTTTATGAGATTTTTTTCTAAATTTCTAATCATTTTCCATTTCCTCCCTTTCTTTATAAGGGCACTTGCATGAAAAATGTCCAACTCTTCCACAGTCAAAAATTTTAAAGGGAAACTTCCCATTATATTTTCCTTAGCCACACTTCAGTTTCCTAGCAAAATTGAGCTAGCTCTTGATCAAATTCACAGTTTGAGCAGCCTTGATGATCTTTGTGCTCCTTGGCCTTCTTGGACACTTTAAACATTACTTCCTTGGGTTAAAACTTGTCTCTTCCTACTCCCATCTCATAGGCTGCAATATTAGCAAGAAAATGGTCCATCTTGAGATCATTTAAATTAGCCATTTGATCAATAGTTGAGAATTTGGAATTCAATCTCATGGGTAGGGATCTTAAGACGTTTTGAGAAATCAAATACTCCTTAAGTAATTCACCAAGTCCCCTAATAATATTTATAAGATCCTCAAATCTAAGGAAGTATTATCCTATTCTTTCTTCTTCACTAATTTTTAAACTTTCAAACCTCATTATGAAAGTTTGAATTTTGGCCTGCTTGACTTCGTCATATCCTTTATGACTTTGATTGAGCTTCACCCACATTTATGTGGTAGACTTACATTGCATAACCTTTACGAGTTCAAATTGACTAAGGCAAAAGAGAATGGAATTATTGGCTTTAGCATTATTTCCATACAACATTTTATCATCTGCATTAGTTGGAGGGACATCAAGGACATCAACATCTACCAGCACATAGTTCCAATCATCTACCCCTAGCGATAGAAGACAAGCTTCCATAAAGGATATGACGAAGTCAAGCAGGCCAAAATAATTCCATCCTAACTTTCCATCCTAAGAAAGGTAACCTAGTCATAAGCTTGCAACACTTTGATAGGTTACATTTCTCACTCTAAGCTCCACACATTTCAGCACATGCACAACACTTCTCTCTTCACCCCCCATTGCTTAATGCAAATCACTAGTTTTTTTTGGTTTGCTGCACACTTCTCAATGCTACATTTGCTTCTTGTTTCCACACTTCTCGAGTGTACCTTTGTATGGATCCTCCATGCATTTGTTGTGTATGATGTTGGAATTCATCTACTACATTAAACACTTGATTCTTGGTGTTATTCTCCATGCTAAGAGTTCAATCTTTATCTACCTACACACTCCAACAAGCATTTTCATCTATTATTCATAGCATAAAAAAATATTTATATATACATCATAATGGCTTCTCTTATCCCCATTCAAGTTTATGGTGTGTGCATGGAAGATTTGAGATGTCTTTCTTTCAACATTGGGACAAGCCCAATAGTTATTCTCTTTGAATCATTGTCCTAATTTCTTTGACACAATGACCTCTTCATATGGCATTAACTCCACTAATCAACTCTTATGACTTGCATTTAATATTTATATGTTGACCTATTCATACTTTAACTCTCTGTACTTCTATATCAGAGATCCATTCATCGTAACTTTTATTAAAACAAAGTTATGACATCTCATAGATTTTATGCCTTTAGCCCATTACCGCTTAGCCTCTGTATCATTTTATTTCTTATGACCACTACTTGTGACCATGAGTATAGCCCTTGGGTGCTACAATACCATAGGCATCATATCTCGTAACTTTTATTCAAATGATGTTACGAGGTCGCAAGGTTCTCATCTCTTTTCGCTTGGCTCTTTCTTGTTTCTGCTCTATGGGAATTTAGTGCTATGTCGAGTGAGCCTGGTATTGCACTAAGATTGATGCAACTCCCAACAACTCAACTCTATTTATCAGCCCAGGGTTCGTACAAACTTCAAGGTGACAGTGCTATATATACAATAGATGGGATTCTACTCATGCCACCCTTAACTACGACATTTGATCAACATTGCTTCAAGACCATTATTCCTACTAAATTAGAAGGAAACTAACTAACAAAGGTGCAATTCAGATGCTAGCTCTAATGATAAGAATCCAAATTATTTTCGAAATTCAACTTATACATGATATTGAATCAATTCATGAAAAGGCAAGAGCTACAATAATTGCAGAAATGGAACTACATTATCTTGAAATCAACCATAAAGATACAAAATCTACTTCCAAGCAGGAATCTAACCTACCAAATCATAGCTCAAGATTTCATGCATCATCTATCTAGCTCACACTTGCACATAAATCAATGTTATATTTATGTTAAGTCTGTGATAAACAAACTAATCTTATTATATTTGACAGTGAAGGAAAGGATGATTGGAGTGGCCTAGGTTCTTCCCTTGATCATGGAGTCATAACGAGGGGTCATCCTACTTCTAAAATAATTCCAAATTTCTTCAAAGGTCAAAATAGGTTGTCAAATAGCTACTACAAGTGCCCTGTATTGCTACTGGAAGGCCTAAAATGCTACGAGAAGGTTGTCGAGAAGATTTAGGAGGTAGGAATGATCGTTTTAAGGGATCGAAAGGTGGATGGAGGTTGCGGTAAATGGATGAAATGTGGAAAATGTGCCTAGATAAGTTTTCAGCCTTTGGAAGGCTTGTTTTGCAAGAGGATAGTTGCTCAGGTTGATATAAGGGAATGATCTCAAGAACAAAACTTTGAAGACAAAATTTGGGATTCATCAAAGGTGACAAGGAAGTATGATATGGAGGTGGTGAAAGGCCCCATAGATTGTAGATCCGAACAACCCTACAACATCACATGGATATACCATTTTATCATTTACAAAATGAAACAACTAATAGTTGAAAAGATGAGTTGAATTTAAATGTCATATAATCCATGCCAAAAACTCTGATGTAGTTAATAAATAAATCTCAAGCTACAGTAAGGACATGAAAAACAAGATGAATAGAATATACCTTCTTCTAATAAATTATAAACATAGTAATTTTGGACCATGATTGTAGATCCTTCCATTCATGATCCCATCGAAGAGATGAGATAGAGGTTGCAATCACAATATTTTTCAGGGGTTATTTTCAATGAAATGAAAAAAAATAATAAACACTATAAACTAAAAATAAATACCAATACATAAGAGGGACCTAAGACACTAGGGTTGGGCCCAAACCCAAGATCCTCAGCCCTCTGCAACTAACTCATTGATTAACACATAAGAAATTTCTCATTATCATTGTGTCAATGTCAAATACCTCACATAACTAGTGAAAAATAACGTTGTCAAGTGCTTGAGCTCGATAGGTTGCTAGTTGAAAACAAAGTTTGAATCGTAATGAGCTATTTTATGTGTTTATATATACAATAAGGTAGCTACTAGAATCTCCCTAGAAAATATGAATGTTTGTCCCCCAAAAATCGATAAGGGTGAATCCTGATCTTCTTTAACGACACTTGGTTAGCTTCCAATGACCACGTATTGCTTCACTTCTAATGACCTCAAGTTGATGAGAGATATTGTGGTGATATTGCCTGATTATAGGAGTTAAGGAGCTAGACAACCTCCTAGAGTCTCTCCCTATTGTCTACTTTGAGATCCCACATGGAAACTATCTAAAAAATGCTCCATTTCCCATAATTAGACCATATTATGCCACATGACATAGAAAATCATTTTTTACCCCTCTCGCTAAGCATAATATAGAAAAAAAGTTAAAATAAATGTGAGAAAGAGATAGTTCTAAAGTTCGAGGATAACATTATGACCCTTATGATGTACCTATTGATGAACCTCATCATCACCCCACTACTGAAATTATTTCTCATCGTCTTAGAAACTAATTCATCTATGACCATTTTGTTCATGCCGTGGTGGCCTCCCTTCCATCCCAAGGTTCCTCATATGGTGTGCCTTCTTTGGGATAGAAACCTTCATTCCTTTCTATCTTTTTCCACTCCTTCAAGTCCTCTGATTCATTTTTTCCTTCTTGTAGGCCTAGGAGCAAGGGTGGACTGAGCTTGAGTCCTATCCAATTGAATTTTAATCTTTGCATGATTATTTTGTACAGGGGTGTCCTCTCCAATGCATTTCTGAGCATTTCAAGAGATTGAAATTCTCTGATCTAGAGACTATGGGGTAAGGCATTCCATCTCCTATGGTAGAATTGCTCACTTTCTGTTTTGAACAAGCTGAGTGTGCCTTCAAAATGTGAAATGGATTTGTCCTAGGTGGAAAGTTATTTGGGTGCTAGGTCAACATCATTGGATATGATGCTATGATTGATAATGACATCCATAAGGCTCATTATCTTCGCCCTCATATATAATGGTTCATTTTATTCCTTTTCCATGACACTCTTTACTTCCTCATCTCTTGCCTCATCATGAGCCATCTAGGATGCTAAGGCCTTCAATTATGTATCCCCCAATTTTTTATTGTGATCCAAAATAATCGTATCAATCAAAGTGAGGTTACGAATGTACAACTCAGCCAATTTTTCTCTATCCGCCATGCTAGCTTGGTTGCAAAATTCAATGAACTATTTGTAATATTGAAATGGAATTAACCCATGTGGTGCTAAGGTTTTTTTGGAATTGCAGCCACTATTCTTTCAGAAATAATGCATAAGACTTGGATGGATGTCTCCATTATAATGCCTCCATGGAGAGGCTTGCCATTGTGGCAAGTTGGGTTTCCTTCTCCTGCAGCTTCTCCCTCAACTGCCTATTTTTTTCCTATAGTTGCTCCTTCATTGTGGACTTAATTTCAAGTACCTTTTCTTCCATGAGGCCGACATCTTCCACCTTCTTAGACTTAGCAATTTGAATCCATCTCTAGGTTCTTCTTCTTTCTTCTTCTAGCTCATATAGAAGTGGCCCTACAAATATTTGGGAATAATTCTCCCTCCTTCAATGAATTTATAATAAGAGCTTAGGCTAGGTTGTGGGCTAGGTTCCTAGAGCTTTAGGAAGTCCTTCTCAATTTTTTTTTGATGAGGATGCTATCTCATGTAGCAGTTCTGTCACATTATTCCCCTCATGTTGTTCATTATTCCCCTCCTATAGCACACTATTTTTTTCCTGTAGCATAATTTGCCCATCTTGTATCTATGTATTTTCTTCTTTTTGGAGGGTGTTTGGTGCCTTGTGTTGTTTTAAGGAGGTTTATTTGGTGGCGGGCCTATTTACATATGGTATAGGAGTCTTTCTTATGGGTTTTGGAGAGGTGACCTCTTCAGTTTTTCTTTCAGTGGGCCCCACCTCCTCTTTCTTACTTTGGGACTGTTCAATTGTGATAGGGGCCTTTGTCGGAGTTTGTGGCCTCACTTGTTTGATCCTTGTGCTTTTATTAGGTCTTAAAATATAAGGGGTCTTGCCTCTGTATCTTCCTTTTAGGTTTGACTGTGGTGCTCAAGGTCTCTAAAGTTGCAACTACCTCTTGTTCAGTGGGTCTTGTAGAAAAAAATTCTTGCTTCGAGGATATCTCTATTTATTTATGCTCACCAGTCTTCCTAGTACTTAATTTTTCCTATTCCTCCCCCTCTTCCTATTCATACTGTTCCTTCCTTACCTCCATGTATGGTTATTCCACTATCCTTTCTACATCTATTTCTCTTTCCCCTTTTCTAACCCCACTACTTCTTCCTCTTTTGTCCTCGCTCCTTCTTCCTCTTCCTCTATTTTTCCCTCTCTTCCTCCAAAAATATAGGTTGTGGTCTCATCTAGTGTGAGGGTTTGTGTGACAATGAAGGTTTCTATATCCATGTCTATGAATTTGGACCAAAGGATAGCGATTTTCAATTTTGTCAGGGCATCAATCACAATCAGTTTAATGAGGCCATGGTGGCCTCATTGTTAGTGTTTTCCCTCTCTAACTTTTTGACTCATGTCCCAAATGGACTGTAGGAGAATGTATGACACACTAAGCCTTTACGAAAGAGAAAATTATGCCTGAAATCTAAGTTTATGAAGTAATCAAAAGTGGTAGGAATAGACCACACTCAAATTTCCCTCACAAGGTATGTATTTCGGAATATTGTTTGCCACCTCATCACAGGGACAAGGTAGGATTTACCTCCTCACTCCATTCTTGTCCTCAATAGGTTTTTCATTGGGAGTGAAGAAATTATTTTTATTACTGACACTGGTCGATTTGTCTTCTCTACTTCATTAGATCTCTAGAGGTAGGGATTACTGACACTGGTCAATTTGTCTTCTCTACTTCATTAGATCTCTAGAGGTAGGGTTGTCACTATGCTAATTATTTAAAGTTTGACTGAGATATATAACCTCCTCACCACAGTGGTGTAACTGTCCTTTGCTTGTGAGTTTAGGGCCATGGAAAATTCAAAGGAAATTTCATGTATAGGTGGATTTTTTTACTATCTCAAGTCTCCCTTCTGTTAAATACTCCCCACATCTCTTCTCTATGTTTTTAGATAAGTGAGGGATATAAACTTGTTTTAGTATCTTCAGTGTATAATTTAGTGGAAGTAGTGAGTTTAAATTCCTTGTTGATGAAAATTAACTACATTCCCCTTACTCTACTACCTGAAAAGACCTTTTAACTTCACAATTAGACTACTATTGCCTGGAGAATTTGAAGTGCAATTTGCAGACAATGTTATGGATGGATGAAGGAGATGGTGGCACTTACCTTCTAACTAGTGGCTTGGGATGAAGGTAATAATTTGGAGACAAATTCAAAACTTTCTAGTTTTCCTTCAACCTTTCATTCTTCTTGTAGAAATTTCTTGGCCCTCCTATAGCAGTTGTAGGCTTTCTTATAGCTCCTTCTTGTAGCAATTGAGGAATATGGTTTGAAACTACTCAATGGCACCATGAGCTTGTCCTCTCCTTAAATTTTTTTGCAATGGGAAATTATGCAAAAAAAATGGAGCCCTAATATATAATATGCAATTTTCAACTTAGCCTTGGAGCGCTGTGGTGACCTGGATGTTATACATTGTTTCCTCTTATGGACCATTATCCCCACTGAAAGTAATTATTCCATCTTTCCTTGTAATCACCACTAACTATCTGTGAACCCAACTTAACTAATGTGACATCTCCACATTGCATGGGTTCTTACCTTCACTTTTAGTTTACTAGCCGAGGGTGAGAAAGTTAACTGGCCACCTCCAACTTATTAAAACATCTCCTCTCAACATTTACACATTTCTATTATTCATGCATAGGGAGGAGGTGAAATGTTTCCATACTTGTGCGTATCACATGATTAAACTAATCTAGGGATTTTCATGCTAGATCTAGACCACATTATTGACATCAAGGGAGTTGACTTGTGTTTCTTTCTTGTGTATTTCTTCATTTCTCGATATGATTATTTCACTGTTGTGTTTGTTGTGTGTTCAGGTACCTTGTCGATGTCCAAGTTTCTAATTTTGGTAGAGATTCCTTCTAGTAGTGATATGAATATTGCAGAGTGGCCTCATAAGTTTCCATCACCCCGCTATTGATGAGAAACAAACAAGATTATTGCTTTTTGTGATGTGTGCACAGGCTGCTACAGGAGGAGGTTTTATTCCTATAGCAGTCCTCTCCTTTTCATCTGGGATCTTCAAGCAACATAGTGGTGATGAGAGAGGATGTAACAGGTCTCAAGGACAATTCTATGAATTTGAGGGAGTGGTATAGATATGTAGAAATCTAGACGATGGCCTCAGTGTGTTTGTCCAAATTTTTAACAAGGGTAAGACAAAGTGGAGGAATTTTAGTGGATTTTTTTTTATGAAATGGGATGAATGAGTGGTAGATGGATAATGGACCATAGTGATGTAACCTTATTCATCATTTTTAAGGTAATGTTGGGCTATCCTTTTCCTTGAATCTCTCGCCATTATCTTTTTAGAACCCTCTTGTAGCACTACAGCACCTTCCTGTAGCATTTACAGGTCCTTTGTGTAGCAATTCAGAAAGGGGGTGAAACTTGAATATTGGGAAAATGGGATAGTGGAGAGGGGTGATAAAATTAGTTTGGATAATGGACGTGAAGTGGATGGATGGAAAAGTTAAGGGAATATTGATAATTTGGGGCCCTGTAGCCTTGGATATTTATTATTTTTCTCCTCTTTTTGTTTTCTCCTAGGCTGCCTCATAGAGGTTGTCAACCCAAGAGTTGGCCTCAAATGCCTCATAACGGTTTTCATTGAGGATTTTTATTAAAAAAAATATATTATATAATATATATATATATATATATATATATATATATTTTTAAATATGTAGAAATGATATGTAGTGGAAGCTATGAAACTTCCAATCACATTGACTTCTTTGCTAATTACACAGATGAATTATTCCTTAGACATAGGTTTTCTATATACCTTTAGCCTATAGCCATTACCAAGCAAGGGAATCACTTCCTTATTAATGGTCTTGATTTGAATAGCTCCATTGTCATGTCATGTTTCTATCAAGTATGGCCCTAATCATATTATCATCAGTTTTTCATTGAATTCCTTGAACCTAGAGTCATATAATAATTCCCAATTCCCTTCTTGAAAGACCTTGTCCTTGATATGCCTATCATGCCAAACCTTCGTTTGCAATTATATCACTTCACTATGTAAGAGGGCCTGCATTCTGAACCCATCCAAGTCATTCAATTGGAGTATTCTCCCTTGGTGTGCTTTGGTGACATCTAACACCGATTTGGCTTCCATTCTTAGAGTATTATACTCAAAATCAATATAAAGGAGAGATTTCTTTCCGTAAACCAGATCGTATTGAGTGAACCTAGTACTTGTCTACGAAGGGTTGTTAGAGGCCAAATTTCCCTCCACTAATCTATATGCCCAATCTCTCGTGTTTCTTCTCTCAACCTTAGTGATGACGCTGTACAATGCCCTATTTGTAACCTCTACTTACCCATTTTCTTGAGGGTGATAGGAAGTAGAGGTTTTGTGTTTGATATGATGCTACCTTAGAGGATTCTCAATCAGTTGTGATGTGAATTGAGTTCCCTGATCAGTTACTATCTACATGGGGTACGCAAATTTGAAGAAGATATTTTTCCCTTAAGAACTCAACCACTTTCTCCTCTATTTCTAATTTGACAGCCTTTGTTTCATCCCAGTTTATCAAGTAATCAGTGTACACAATAATGTATTTGTTCTACCCTGACGGTGGATCAGTTGGCCCAATGAAATCCATGCTCCAGATATCAAATTGCTCCAAGGTTGCCTTAGGATGTAGAGGCATTTCATCCCCGAGTATGGGATTTCCCATCCTCCAGCACTGATCACATATTCCAATATACCTTATTGCATCTTGGTGGAGAGTGGGCCACTAATAGATAGCTTGTAGACCTTTGAAAGTTGTTCTCTTGGCAGCAAAATGACCTCCATAGGGCCCATCATGGTCAACCAAGAGATTGTCAAATAATTCCTCTTCCTTGACACATCTCCTTAGGATTTGATTTGGTCCTAGCTTAAAAGCCCCCAATCCAAGTGAAAGGGGCCCTTTTCCTTAGAATTCTTCTCTTCTCCCTATATGACAGATTTGGAGGAAATATTGCAGCAACTAGGTAGTTGGTTATGTCAGAAAACCAAGGAGAGAGAATTGAGATAGAAAATAGGTGCTCATTTGATAGATGATCATTGACCATCCTTTCATCACTTGTAGACAAAGCAAGTGTAGATAAAAAAATATGCAACTAAATTTTCTTTTCATGGCTTGCCAATGATAGTTAAATCAAACTTCTATAACCATAGAAACCATATAATGATTCCAATATTCACATTAGCCTTTTCATAAAATATTTAATAATTGCATGATTAGTATGCACAAAGGTTTGGTATCTAGTGATGTAGTGTCTAAATTGGTTTAAGGATTTTACAAGAGTTTTTTCTTAGTTACAATGTAGTTCAATTTAGCCTTAGACAAATTTTTACTAATGAAATAAATGACATAGGGTAACTTATCATCTATTAGTCCCAAGGTTACCCCGATAGCTTTGTTGCATGTATCAGCATGGATACGAAAAGGAAGAGCCTAATTTGGACCCTTAAGTATGGTTGTAGTGGTTAATTTCTCTTTCAAAATCTCAAGGGCTTCTTGGTAGCTATTTTTCCAACATAATTGTGTGTCCTTTTCTAGCAATACAAACAACGGTGAACCCACTTTACTAAGGTTCTTGATAAACCTCCTATAATATCTAACTAGGGCTAAGAAACTCCTAATATCCCTCTTCTTTTGAGGAGTAGGGACCCTTTTGATGATGGAAATATTGTTTATGTCCACTTGTATTTCCTCTTGAGATATTGAATGTCCAAGGACATCCCCTACATTCATTGAAAATTCACATTTCTTAGGACTAAGAGAGAGGATCATTTCAATGCATTTCCATAAGACTTTTTTGAGATTAGAGAGAGCCTCCAGGAAGTCATACCCATAGGGAGTGAAATAATCTATATAGATCTTTGTAGAGTCATGGAATAACTTAGCAAAGATGCTCATAACTGCTCTTTGAAAAGTGGGAGGGTCATTGCATAGACCGAAAGGGAGGACCCTATAAGAAAAGTTACCGAAAGGATATCTAAATTTAGTGTTGTCTTGATCCTCAAGTCTAATATGGAACTAATTGTAACGATTGAATCCATCCAGGAAAGAGAAGAACTTATTCCCTACAAGACCATCTAAAAATTGATCAATGAAAGGTAAAGGGAAATGGTATTTCTTGGTGGCCTTGTTCAATTCTCCATTATCCACATAGATCCTCCATTTCCCATTCTTCTTTGGGACCAAAACTAGAGGGGACACCTACTCACTATCTCATATGGGGTACATGAACCCTGCATCCAACAACTTTTGCAATTATTCCTTTACTATGTCATTGAGGGCTGGTTTCATTCTCCTTTGAGGTTGATGCACAGGTTTGCATCCCTCCTTGATGTAGATGTGATGAGTACAAAATGAGGGATGCACTCCCTTCATTTTTTTACAGTTTCAAGAAAAGGCATCTAAGCATTCTCTCAACTTCTTGCACAACTTCACTTCTTGGTTGGCAGAGAGAGAGGGGTTAATCCTTAATATTCTAGATGGGTAGAATTATACAATTTTTACATGGGGAAGACTTGGGTAAACTATATATCATTCAGTCCAAGGAATACTCTAAGACCCTTTCATAAGCTCATCAAGAGGCATGGTATTTTGGAGTTGGTTCTAGAGTGTCTGGTCAATGAGGTCATCTTCATCAGGTTTCCCCCCTCCTATAACAACATATATAGTACATATTGGATGGGATGTTGTATGATACACTTCCTTTTCATCGTCCTATTCTAGACACAAGCACAAGTCATGCTCAATGGATGGATGAGCAAAAGGGTACAATACAAGTTGTCTAGGCCAATGCCCATTCTTAATGGTAATGTTCCCAACCTTGCAACTAATATAAGCATTAGTAGTGGCTAACCATGGCCTTCCCAAGATGATAGGACAACGATTGAATTTTGTTTTGGTTTGGAGAACCAAGAAGTTAGTAGGATACTCCTAGGAGTAAATGGAGACCATTACATCATCAACAACTCCCTCAAGGACCACTTTGGATCTATCTACAAGTTGCAACATTATACTGGTCTTTCTCAAGGATCCTTAGAGGTTTAGTTTTAGCATGGTGTCTTTAGTCATAACATTGATGGAAGCCTAAAGATCAATACATGTATGGGAGAAAATGACGTCATCAATGTGCACATCTACTATTGGAATTCCAAGGTCTAAATAGTTTGGAAAAATAACTCTCCCCAACATCAAATCAGATAATTGACTAGTAACATTGATGGTGGGGGTGTCTCCTTTTACCCTCCTAGGGAGTTTGAAACATTTGTCCTTGATAATATTATTATAGATGGGAACATACTTAATATACTGGAGCGGTATTTAAACACACATATTCTTCATTTCTTCCCAAAATTCAGTATCTTTTGTAGTGTGCTAGCTAGGATGGATCAATATCTCAAAAAAATAAGGTGGATTTAATTGACAGTTACTCTCTTCCTTTTCCTCTTCAACTTCTTAAGGTGGATATGGAGGTTAGTTATCTACAAACACTCTTCCAGACCTAAGTTTGTTTCCCTAAATCTCCACAACATAAGGAGTGTAAGATGTCTCTCCATTGTCAACCTGTTGTGCTTGCATGCTATTCGAGTTCTGATTGGGTTGAGAAAGAATCTGAGGTTGCTTGGGTGGAGCAAGATGAGTGATTTTTGGTTGAGGTCGAGGTGGAGGAAATAAAGAAGGACGTCAGTCGAGTTGAGGCCTCCACCCTTGTGATGGGTTATTTCATTGAGGAGGTTGAGCAGCATACAGATGAAATGGTTGATTGACAGGTTGGAGAGGACATTAAGAAGCATAAGGCCAAGAAGGATGTGCGGACCATGATGGATGATTGCAAGAGTACCAAGGCAAAAAGGGTGCATTCTGGTTGGGATGGTAATAACAGTAAGATGCACATTACTTGCTCTGCTAGTATGGCCGAGGTCCTTGAGGCCTCCTCTGATTTATAAAGAAGGGTGTCTCAACCCCACGTTCTACCCCCTAGTATACAACTTTTAAACAAGGAAAATAAGGGCATTTATTTGTCGCATGGCTTTCATCTCGTCACAAATTGAGAAGACCTCTATGATATTTAATGCACATTCATTTGTGGGGTTCCTTCTAGTTCATTTAAGGAAGAAAATAGCTAGGGATATCTAGACTTCTTCTTGTCTCCTCTTGATCTGCATGGTATCCATTTACAAAGAAAAGGTATGTAAAATTTCATTTTTAAAATCCTCCCACAAGTTCCCAATCTCATTCCTAATGGACATTGTGGAAGGATAGAAATTGACCAAGCATTGACTAGCCCTACCTCTCTTCCTAGCAACCTTAAAGTGATATTTGAACACTATTTTGATGTCATCATAGGATAACTGATAGATGTCTCCCCCAGATAGCATGTTGAGGGTTTCCAACATGTCCTCCCTGATCTCTCAGAGAAGAAATAACTTGAATGAGTCAAGATTAAGGCAGCATTTGGCCCTCCTATAACTGAGTTGAAATGTCTTCTCATAGTCTGCTAGGCATTCATGAGGTTCAATATTCATTCTAAATATTTCTTCCTTGGTTTCTTTGGACCTAGAGTAGTCCATGTAGTTTTTATTAAATCCCTGTTGCATTTGAGCCTAGGTAGTCATGTTATCCCAAAGCAGACCCATAAACTAGCGCAAGGTTGAATTTGTAAGGGTAGATGGGAATAACTTCAAGCTCTGGTCACTAGAGGCATAGTCATAGGTCCTACATACAACAAAAAATTCAAACATAGAAGTATCAGGATCCTTAGAGGTTAAACCATAGAAGTGTGGAAGAGAAGTAGGGATTACATTCTTCATTCTGGCCTCTCCATTATTCTCTCTGATAGGGAAAACATCATTCTTCCTATTTTAAACCATGCTTTTAGTAGGTGAAATGGGTTCTTCTTCTTCCCCAATAGGTTCTTCAAAGATTTTAGGTTTTTCACCTAAAAATTCTTTTAAATCTCGTGTAGTGAGAGGGGGAAATTAATAGTCACCAAAGAAGAGTGAAGATTGACTACATGAGGGTGTGCCGGTGTTTGGTAAGAATTTTCCATGAGTATCTCTATTCCTATGAGGCATGAAATATATTTTTTCTTCTTATTTTATGTGACCTTTTCAAAACTGAATGCAAAATTAAAAATAATGCTTAAGTAGAAATAAAATCTACGTAGACACATCCCCGACAAAGATGCCAAAAAGTGGTGAGCCCTATTATTGCACCAAGAGTGTTGAAACTCCCAAGGGACCCTTAACTCTACTTATCAACCTAGGGTTCGTACAAACATCGAGGCGGCAGTGCTATATACATAGTATATTGGATTCTACTCAGGCTATCCTCAGCTAGGACATTTGATCAATAATGCTCCAAGACCATTTTTGCTATTGAATTCGAAGGAAACTAACTAATGAAGGTGCAATTTAGAAGCTAGCTCCAATGATGAAAAGGGGAATTCTTTTTGAACTTCAATATTTTTAAATGCTATTGAATCAATTAATGAAAAGACAAGAGCTACACTACTTACAAAAAGTGAACTACATTATCTTACAATCAACTATCTAGGTACCAAATCTACTTGTAGATAGGAAGCTAACTTATCAAATCACAACTAAATATTCCATGCATAGTCTATCTAGCTCATACTTTCATAAAATAATTGTTTTATTTGTGCTAACTATGTGATAAAGAAACTGATTCTGTTATATTTTATAGGTAAGGAAAAGGATGGTTGGACTGGACTAGGTGCTTCCCTTGATCATGAAGTCACAACAAAGGGTAAAACTACTTCTAAACTAAGTCTAAATTGAATCAAAGGTCAAAGCAAGTGTTTAAATAGGCTACTACATGTATGTTACATGAGGTTCTACACGTGCCCTGTATTGTTACAGGAAGGCCTATAATGCTACTGGAAGGATCCCAAGAAGGTTTAGTAGGTGGGAATGATGGGTTCAATGGATGGAAAGGTGGATGGAGGTTGAGTTAACTGAATCAAAGCTAGAAAACACCCCTAGACAAGCTCAAAGCCTTTGGAAATCATTTTTTACACTAGGATAGATGTTCATGTTGATAAAAGGGAATGATATCAAGAACAGAACCTTGAAGGCATAATCTGGGATTCATTAAAGAGGGTGAGGAAGTCCATGGTGGAGTTGGTGAAAGATCCATTATCTATAAATCCAAATAAGCCTTCAAAATTACATGCATATACCCTATTATCATTGACAAAATGAAACAACTAATAGTACAAAATATGAGTTGAATTTAAATGCTATCTAATCAAATCCTACGATACAATATGCACATGCAAAATAAGATGACTAAGATAGACCTTATTTTAGTCAATAAATCAAATCTAAAGTTACAATAAAGAAATGCCAAACAATATGACTAATATAGACCTTCTTCCAAGAAATGATAAAAATAGTATTTTTGAACTGTGATTTTAGATGCTTCTATTCATTCACCCATGGAAGAGATGATATATACATTGCAATTATAAGATTTTCGACGGGTTATTTTGTAATGAAATGAATAAAAATAAGAAGCACTCTAAAATAAAGAGAAATACCAATAAATAAGAGGGACCTAAGCCACTAGGGTTGGGACCAAATGCAAGAGCCTTAGACCTCTAGAATTAACTCAGTGATTAACCAATAAAAAACTTCTAATTATCAGTGTGTCAATGTCAGATACATCACATAACTAGTCAAAAATAATAGTTTCAAGTGCTTGATCTCAATACCTTCCATGCTGAAAACAAAGCTCGAATCCTAATGAGCCATTTTCCATGTTTATTTATACAAAAGGGTAGCTAATGGAAGCTCCCTATAAACTAGGAATGTTTGTCTCCAAAAACTACAAAGAGCTAGATCCTAATATTCTTTAACTACACTTACATGGATGCCAATGACCTCGCACTGATGAGAGAGAGTGTGGTGATCTTGGCCGATTGAAGGAGTTAAGGTGCTTCTGGGAAACCTAGTGTCTTTTCGATCTGCTAGTCCCACTAGGGTTGGCAGTTATCCTAGAAACAAACAATCAAAGAAATTTGGGATTTCCTTTATGTATGATAAATAAGAGAGAAGCAAAGGGACCAACCTGGATCTTATGCTTGACTCCTTGCTTGATTTCTCTATCCCTTAATATAGCTTGCAACTCCTCTCCTACTTGTCCCACTTAGAAAATACCTATAGAAACAAAGTAACAAAACACCATCAAGCATCTCGATCTATTATATCATAAACAATGCAGAATCAAAAATACATTGAACATACAATGGCATTCACAAATAACAAGATTAATAAGTACACAATTGTATGGAGGAAAACTCAAAGAACTTTATTAAAATAGAAGGGAGAATTACAACCCAGCTGTCTGAACCAACATCATCCTCCCAGCATCAAAGCCCTCTTCACCTCATGAAAAGCAAGATCACGCAATAATACAATGCTCCTTCTCAAAGACAAACTATCAGCACTTCCTTACAAATTACAAAATTCCAGCCTCTAGATATCTCAGATGGGATCCATATATAGATGTCTGCAAGGGTGTGAGTCATCTTTGGGTTTTTTATTAGTGTCATTCCACTTATAGTTATTGGTTCCACATGGAGATTTCTTGGATCTCTTACTCATCGCTGGGTGAATTTAGAGAGACAAGTGTCATAGGAGAAGTTTCTAGAAGATTCCATGAGCATCCACTTAGCAAACTGTCTCAGACATTTTTCCATTCTAGCTCATCACACCCCACAGAAGGCATCTTTAATATGCATCACACCTGGCTACCGTAGGAGTTAGTATGCATCACACCCTGACAGTGGAGGAGTCAGTATGGTCCAGTTTTGGCTAGTTCGAGTCGTTTTTTAGGTAGAACTTCTGGGGAATGATGTAATTAGTTGACCATGATCCTTTAGGGTATGAAACAACACTTTTAGTGGCTAAGGAGACCTTGGTTTATTGACAATAAGATTGGTGTTGAAGTGCCCAAATATGTCTATAACAGTTTCCCCCTAAATCATGAGGTCGGGTGAAATGCTTTATCATGAGGATGTGAGGTATTTGAACTGGAAGGTGACTTGTATAAGATAAAATATAATACATCATCATCATGTTATTTTCATGATCTAGCTGAGGTGGGCATTCCCATGCTCAGCTTTATAAATTCATTTTCATGTACATAGAACAGATAACGGTCTGCGGTTGCAGATTGGTGATGCTTTATATGTAGAGCCATCATCCCTATCTTGGATGATCATCTGTGCAGCGTCTGTGTACATTTGATGTCTTTGCATTCTTGAATATATCACAGCCCAGATGGATGAAACTAGATCTGAAGTCTTCAAACTCATCCAATCTTCACCTTATGTACAAGTCGATCCATGTGAAAAGATGTCCTGAAGTCGAACATTGAAAGACATCACCTGATTACCAACCAATAATGTAAGTTATTAACAGGTGTGAGAGGAATCACCGATAATGAAAATGAATCTCAAGGTACTACAGTGCAATTCACATCGTGTGAATATATGGTCCGATGTCGAACACCATGTAAAATATTTCAGTCGAAGGCTATTGATGTAAACCTATCGTCGGAAGTGAGAAACTTGCCATTGAGGCATGCAAGCTTTAAAGTACTAAAAGGGGTGTTTCTAAGTTAACCTCTTGGATAAGGATTTGATGTCGACAAGAAGTGACCCATCGTAGGAGGGCCTTAATGTATCCCACATCTATGCCACGAAACGAAGCAAATGATTTTATGGAGATGAGAACGATCTGATGATACAAGGTTCATGAATGACAATCATGAAAAATGAAGGGTGAAGATATTGTAGTGGATGAGGCATTGACTTGATGGTGAATTATCTGAATGACTTCTCTTGAACATATCGGCAACACTGAGGTGGATTGGTAGCGTTAACCCAAAAAGATGAATGTTACAGTGGACCAATGCTGATATGACCAGTGAACCGAATAATCCAACCCAACTCAATCATGGTAATGGAGTGAATGTGCCATGTTCAAGAGCAACCTGCTATCAATAAAATTCTTCAAGTTTTCTTCCCTTTTTCCCTAGACATTGCTGACCAATACCTCTTTATTTTTTGTCAAGCTTGAGGAGGATAACATATGCTTGTTTTAAAATTTGCCCTTCGGGCAAACCTGACGCTATGTTTTAGTGAGCCTAGTGAGAGTGAAACTCGTTCCTGTCTGGGTGGACAAGTTTGTTGCTATTGTTTTAATGAGTTTAATGACACGGATAACTCAGTCATTTTCATGTTTAGAGAGTTTGAAAGGGGACAAAAAGGAAACCGCAGTAATAATTTTTCGTGGCATAATCCCTTAAGTCCGAAAAAGTATAAAATAATATGCAAGGGATGACTTTTCGATCATTTTACTGAGACAAAAAAGATAAGCACTCAATATTCTTGGGGGATAATCCCTTAGGTCCAAAAAGGATTAAAATGTATAGGAGGGATGGCGCTTCCCCTTAATTTAATAGGCTAGAAAAGCCAATAGATTGACAATATTTTCATATTTAACGAGTCTAAAAAGAGTTTAAAGTAGACTCGTTTCTGAGGAGCGAGTGGTGTTTTAGGGTAGCAATTGGTTCCGGGCAAGCTTGGAACTTCTCAAAACATGGTGATGTGAAGAGGGTGGCTAACAGGACCACTCATCACAGCTGTTCCTCAAAAAGGTAAATAATCAAGTGGAAGCATATGGTCGGCCAAAATAATGGAGGTGATGGTAGGAACGCAACCAAGGCTCAAAAGGCTGATAGCAGGGCAATCACAAAGTTTATTTACTGAGGGTGGATTCATTTTTTAACGAGATTGAACAAGGAGAAACTATTCTCAGTGGTAGGTTTATTTTTTAACGAGCTTGAACCTTGCGATAACATTGCTCATTGGTAGGTTTATTTTTTAATGAGCTTGAACCTTGTGGAAACATTTCTCATTTGGCAGGTTCATTTTTTAATGAGCTTTAACCTTGCAGAAACATTACTCATTTGGTAGGACCATTTTTTAATGAGCTTGAACCTTGCGAAAACATTGCTCATTTTTCCTTTTTATGTAAGCTAGGAACAACAAACTAAAAAGCTAGAAAAACTAAAAAGCTAAGGAACTACTGAGGTTAGGTAGGACAGTTTTGTCTTCTATTTAGGTAAAACACTTCCTTTGCTTCATCCACATGCTATAGACAAAGGTGAATGGTGGATCAGACCAATCACCTAACCTAAGAAGTGGAAACTAAAAAGCTAAAAAACGTTGAAAAGCTAAAAAATGAAATTGGTCACTTTTGGCTTGCATAAATAAGTTTGCATGCTCCCAGGCATCGAGAAAAGGAGAGTCTCCAGGTAACCATATGGAAGTCACTGTGATTAAGTAGCATTGTTTTGTTAGTGGAGCTGACAAAACACTTCCTTTGATTTGTCCGAAGAGAAGACAAAGGTGAATGGTGTTTCAAACCAATTACATAACCTACAGGGAAACCTATCTTTTCACTAGACTAGTCGTCACAATCAAGGAAAACTTATCTTTTCAGCTCGGTGTGTCTCAAAATAGACAAGGGTGCATGCCCCCTAAGCTTCGTTACATTCACCGGACTACTCGCCGCAATCAAGTGGATGGAATGAAGGTTGAAGAGACACTCTTGATGCAATAGGACCATTTAGGGACGATGTTTTTCTTGAAGCTATGTTTGAACCAGGAAATTAAAGCTGGTCAACAGTGATGATTTTGCCTTCATGCGGGAAATACATCACCCAATAGAGCATTAAGACAATAGCATCCATGTTGTAAACATAGTCGCATCCAAGGAGTAGATTTTAATCTAATGGCCCTTGGACTACCATCACATTCAAGTGAATGGTTTTCCTTCTCAAAGTAATGCGTAATTTAGGAAGGATCCCTAATGGTTGACTGGTTCCTTTGTTAAAGCCTGACAATTTCTATGTAACACGCACAAGCGATGGCAAACCAAGCACTTTCCAAGTATTTGAGGAAAGGATACTCACCGAAGCCCCTTCATCTATGATAGTGCCAGACACATTCATTTTGTATGCTTGTACTATGATTTGGAATGGTACATTAGAAGGAAGGTGGTATCTCACTAGTCAATTCCAATCAAAGGAAGTGACTAGACTAAGTGGAGGGGGCACAAAATAAATGGCTGAATTGACCCCTTGAGTAGCGGGAACTGGGCGATTCTCTTCTTGTTGTGAAGGAATGGGAGGATTGCCCCCAAGTTCATCAGGCTCTGATGTAACAAAAAGAATTTGGACAGTATCGTTCTCATTCTCTTTGGGAATGGTATCATCTGAAGGTGGACTTTCTGAAGGTAAAACTTGGTCGATTGCCATTTCGACTTGTTGACTTTGGTCGGGTATGGACTTAGAAGATTCACTTTCAACGATAAGTGTTTTGACCAATGAGAGTCATGTCAGTGAGATTTTCAACTAGTAAAGGACTTGGGGAGAGTTTCCTGTATCCAGATGGGAGTCACTGCGGTGAAGCAAGATAGTTATGAAAGACTCCTTTGGCTTCATCCAAAAAATGACAACAGGGAAGGGTATGGTCCCCTTCACATAACTTACATGGAATTTTGGCTCTTCTTTTTCGTGCATTATTACTAGTTGATGGTGTGCTGTCAACATGATCGCCAGAGATTGATGACACCGATTAGTGTGAACGGGGGGACCATTCTCTCAAGATCCGAGGAATGCATAGAAATTCTCGATGAAAATGGTCTCCTTTGCAAATTATGCATGGTGATCTAGGTTTGGAAAGTTTAGTGTACGGATTTTCACCAGATGCTGAATGGTTGCCCCCTTACTGAATTGGCTTCTTCTTCTTCTCAGTCACCTAGTTACTAACATCACTATTTTCACCAAGTGAAGAGGAAGAAGGGGAGGGAGAAATAAACAAAGTAGAAGGTGAAGCGTAAACTTCAGTATCAAATGGTTGCTTATTTAAGTTTTGAGGAATTACAGTACTTTGAATGACAGAGGTTGAGAATAGCCATACCCGCAGACCAATTGTGATTCCTGGAGGGGACAATGTGGCAATATATGAAGCACCAATATTTCCCCAAGAAGAAAATGGACTAGGATTCCCCTCAAAAGGGATTCCTTGATTGGTGGACTCCATTATTTCAACCTAAGATCAACGAAGGAATAGGGATGTTATTCCGAATTAATAAATTTTAATGACCCTTTGACACAACTTTGCTTTTTCAATTTTTAAGAGTACAGAAAAAGCTAAAGATTACTTTAGTCCCCTTCGATTTTAATGAGCCTGAAGTGACAAGTGCTCAGATGGACCTTTTCTTTTAAGGAGTCGAAAAGGAATGAAAGTGACTACTCTGGAAATCTAGACAGAGGGATTACCAAACCAATTGCAAAACTGCAATATACACCTTGGTGGTAACTTAAAGAGAAATTATCAACGACTTATGTATGACAGTCAATCTCCCCGAATGCTGTGTTCAGTGCATTGCGATCGATAGGGCAGCAGACACAGCTTCCTATGGATAAAGGATATAAACCTATTGTGGTCTCCCAATATATACTCGACGGTACGAGGAGCACAGGTCCATGCTAGAATTTGTCGTATCAAAGAGGAGAAATTACCCAACCTTCGATGATAATGATAGTTACTAGGTTTTACAATGCCGGAACACATCTCTGGCCTAGACCTTTAGATGTGTTGCATTAGGTTCCAAACTGTTGTTTAGTTCATCGAAATTTATTGTAGAGTTGACCTTGTTTAGAAGTTTGCCTTTCAAGGTTCACCGCATGATGTAGATGTAAAATTCCTAAATATGAAATCTACAATGATAAGCAATCATTGTTTATTTTTAGTAATGAAAATCCTAGCTACTAAGGAAAGAAGATTACGATTCTTTCAAACAAAGAGAAAATAGCACACACTAAATGCACTTTTCCTAAATCATTTTTTGCACATAGTATAAATGCAAATGCAAATTCATGTATTTGTTTTTTTTTCCCCTTAATGTGAAGAATGAGAAAAATGAAAACTATGTATAGATCTGAAACATTTTCCTCAAAGAGACATTTCAAAAATTTCTTTTCAAAATGAAAGGAAGACTTAAATGACCCTTTTCAATTTCAAATATAAAAATATTTTGACACTTCAAATAACAATAAATCAAATCAAATACATGACAAAAAGTTTAATCAACTATCTAGAGAAGGAAGACTCAATGACAGTTCTCTTTTTGACACAAAATGACACTTACGACACTTTTTGCACCAAAACAACAGATCGATTTAACCAGCTTCTCGACAAAGGATGTGCAAATTATAGACAAATAGATAAAAAAAATTACTAATTCTAATAAATGAAGGTTGAACTATATAAAGCAAGGAGGCTTCAGTAATGAGATAATGTTCATAAGCAGCAAAACAACTAAACGGAGCTGAAAACAAGGACAAAAAACCCAAATTTCAAGGAGAGAAATACGATTACTCAGTCATCACACCTATGCTTAATAGAAAACAGGATGCATATCACCTACTACATTCGGGAAGTGCAATGCATACTAGCTTCTATTTACAGATAATGCGATGGGCCAGGGAGCGCAACTGAGGTGGGTTTTGTCTCAAATTTGCAGCTAATTCCAGTGAGTTAAGCTGAGCTATTATGGACAGTAAAGAGAAAACTACAGTGGTATGATCTTAGGAGGTTATTGAGCTACCAATAAGGCATCTAGAATGATTGTAATTCAGATGTTCAAATCATAAACTAAACTAGAGATTGACTGAAGCAACATTCATCTACTTTGCAATTACAGAGCAAGAGCAATTCGAAGGCTATCTAGCTAATTTCAGGCTTCGTCTATATCTTATAAAGCAAACAATCAACAATAAACAAACAAACTATTCACTCCCCATTATGGCCACCATTTTATTTCTGGGAAAACTAGTGTCTTTTCAATCTACTAGTCCCACTAGATTGGCATCTATCCTAGAAACAAACAACCAAAGCAATTTGTGATTTCCTTTATGTATGATAGATAAGAGAGAAGCAAAGGGACCAACCTAGATCTTCCACTTGGCTCCTTGCTTGATTTCTCTCCCTTGATAGAGGTTGCAACTCCTCTCCTACTTGTCCCACTTAGAGAATACCAGTAGAAACAAAGTAACAAAACACCATCAAAGCATCTTGATCTATTATATCATAAACAATGCAGAATTAGAAATACATTGAACATACAATGGCATTCACAAATAACAATATTCATAAGTACACAATTGTATGGAGGAAAACTCAAAGAACTTTATTAAAATAGAAGGGAGAATTACAACCCAGTTGTCTGATCTAGCATCATCCTCCTAGCATCGAAGCCATCTTCACCTCATGAAAAGAAAGATCACCCAACAATACAATGCTCCTTCTTAAGGACAAAATATCAACACTTCCTTACAAATTACAAAATTCCAACCTCTAGATCTCTTAGATGAGGGACCCATATATAGATGTCTGCAAGGGTGTGAGTCATCTCTGGGTTTTTTATTAGTTTCATTCTACTTTTAGTTCTTGGTTCCACTTGGAGATTTCTTGGATCTCTTACTCATCCCTGGGAGAATTCAGAGAGGCAAGTGTCATAGGAGAAGTTTCTAGAAGATTCCATGAGCATCCACTTCGCAAGCTGTCTCAGAATTTTTTCCATTCTCACTCATTGCACCCCACAGAAGGCCTCTTTAGTATCCATCACACCTGGATAGTGTAGGAGTTAGTATGCATCGCACCCTGATAGTGGAGCAGTCAATATGGTCTAGTTTTGGCCAAATCTGAGTGGTTTTTCAGGTTGGACTTCTAGGGAATGATGTAATCAGTTGACCATGATCCTTTAAGGTATGAAACAACACTTTTAGGTGTTAAGGAGCCCTTGGTTTATCGAGATATAACATTGGGGTTGAAGTTCCCAAATATGTCTATAACATAAGGAGGTGGAAAACCTCCTAGAATCTTTCACTGTTTTCTACTCTAAACTCTTTCATGGAAATTATCTAAAAAATTCTCCATTTCTTTCAATTAAACCATATTAGGCCACATGGCATAACGAAACATCTTTTACTACTCTCACTAAGCACAATATAAAAAATTGTGACTAAATGAGAGAAAGAGATAATTCTAAAGATGGAGGATGGGATTATGTCTCTTATGATGTACCTATTGATGATCTCCATCAATAACCAATGGCTTAACCTTTAGATGATAACCCCTCAGTTCCTCTCAAGGGCCAATCTCCCTCTGTATTTATCTTCCTCCCTTGGTTCTTTTGGGTTTCCTTGACCAAGTGCCAACACTCTAGACCTCCTACATATGAGAGATTTCTCATAATTAAATTAGAGGGGTCACCAAAATTCCAAACTCAAAAATGTACTTTCCATGCATCATCGTATATCACTTAGGTTCTTAGGCCTTATTTGCATCATTTCTCCATTGGATCTCTCACCACCAAGCACTAGTCCACATCAAAGCTCCTTTATAATGCAATATAAATCAATGCAGAATACTATAACCTACTTCTACTATCAATTTGTGGAATCTTAAATATCGAGCTGAAAAATATAACCAAAAGAATAATAATCAATGGCACAATGCACATGAAAATACTTTTTGGAAAGCCTTAGCTAAAAACCCCACACTATTGTATTATCATACATGGTGGAAATACATAGGAATTGTATAAAGCCTTAGCTCTCATAGCTAGCTAGCTATTGGTACAATCCTCACAGATGCTCGCAGGAAATCTTGGCTTCTCTCCAACCTTCCTCTCTACCCTCCAAGCTCCTATTTCCTTGTGGATTATTAGCCCATTACCTAGTGGAAAACCAAGCCTTTAAAACTGTGAAATCCTCAAGGATGAATCCTTGACTGCATGCATGTGTTTTATCCATGAGAAAACACATGCAATTGATAGTACATTTTACTTGAACATTTATCTCAACTTGGTCTTTCTCATAATAGATATGCATGAGTTTCTGTTGACAGAATCTTCAATTTAACTGGAGTAGCACTAGTTGAGTGCATTAATGCATCAACTAACTATTAACTCACTATTAGTTCCTCAAATAGTTTGGAACTAATTTAACTAGACTTAACTTAGTAAACTATGTTAACTATTTACAACTCAAATATAACTCAATCTTATCTCCTTAATTTAAGCGATAACTCTTGCATGACTTTAGAAAGACTTCTAACCTAGATTTCTCCAACTAATTAATTTGAAATAAATTAATTAATTACTTGTAAGTAGCTGTTAATACTAATTTTTTTTTTAATTCACAATTAAATTCAAGGAAAAATTAAATTGGAATATTCTTGTTGCCATATTTCAATGCTCCCTTTGAACAAGAAAGGGACTATCTGCCACTCCAATCCTGTCTCTATGGAACTAGAATTTACACTGACAATGCCTTTGTCAAAATGTTAGCATCTTTCTCCTCTATCAAAATATACTACAACAACATGATCCTCTTGACCTGTGAAAAGCTACGAGAAAAAAATCTTGACTTATGCTTCTCCACACTACCATCAGCAAATTGTTTTACCTTGTAAAGCCAACGGGAACTCACAACTGACTTGTTCTTTAGTCTCGGAACCATGTCCCAAATGCTGTTACAAAGTATGGAGTAATACTCCTCCACCATAACATCAACCCAAATCGGTTGCTACACTGCTTCTTGAAAGGAAGATGGCTTGGTCTCAACACATTCCCCAATAAGGGCCACATATCCAGTGTACCTCTCAAGTGACCTCCTCTATCTGCACTGAGAAGACGGTGCTCCCACATTCTCTCTCACATCCTCCAACAATCTATCAATTTCTTTTGTGCACTTCCATCCATCTCTGGAAGACTTCTCTTGAGTTAATCTCTCCACTCTTGGAACCTTTGCATGCGGCTACTCCACACTAGTCTGAGACTCCTCCTCCTTAGGAACTAACAGTTCCTCCACAGACTATAGTTGGAGCTCCCTCTCAAGGGAAACTCAAATGGCCTTCTGCTCATCAAGCTTGAGATCTCTGCGATCTACTATCCTCCAACTAATAGGCAAGTACACCCATAGTTGTGAGGTGTATTAGTGTACCCCACAAATATCCCCAACTCTACTGTCAGCTGAAGCTTCTTCTGTGCATCCTTTGTCACATGGAAAGATATTGATGAGCCAAATATCCTAAAGTGACCCACATCTAGTCTCTTACCAGAGAAAGCTTCCTCTAGTGTCTTCATCCCAAGTATGTGATGTGGGCTTCTATTTTGTAAATAGACCGTTGTGTTGCATGCCTCAGCTAACAAGTGAAGTGGTAGGCCTTGGTCATGTAGCATTGCTCGTGTTGCCCCTACAATAGTTTTGTTTTTCCTTTCGGCCAACCCATTCTATTGTGGGTTATGAGGTGTCGTTAACTCTCATTTAATTCCTTCAGCTGCATAGAAGTCCTTAAAATCTTGAGAGACATATTCTCCACCATTGTCACTTCTCAAGGCCTTGATCTTCTTCCCTATCTCTTTCTCGACCAAAGCTTTGAACTCACAAAACTTTGTGAAAGTTTGGCCCTTCTTCTGCATGAAATAAATCCAGAATTTATGAGAATAGTCATCATGGAAAATCACATAATATCTTTTCTTCACTATGGATGCCATCAAGAATGGTCCACACAAATCTATATGAACTCACTCTAAGATAGCCTCTGCTCGACTATCTTGATCATGAAAGGAATACTTGGTCTACTTTCCCGAGGTACAACCTTTGCATGTGTCAACTTGCTCAATTTTACCTTTGGAAATTCTTGTAGATATCTATTGCATTATCTTCAAAGCCCCATGATGAAAATGGCCCAACCGCCTGTGCCACAACTCACCAAAGTCTTGGATTTGCACCAATTTTGCTTTCGTACTTAATGTTTCATAATCATCTACCTCTAGTTTATAAATATTCTTCACCTGAATCCCTATCCTCTTGGTTTGACCTGTGGCTATGTGTCTTAGGAATAACTTTCCTTTACTGCAGACAACATTTTAGCCTTTGTCCTCCAACATTGTAGCCGATACGAAGTTGTTCTTCAGTCTAGGAACATACATCACACCTGTCAAGGTGAGAGGAGCTCCATGCTCCCCCTCAAAAGTAACTATGCCCACTCCTGAAACACTATACCTTCCATCGTCACCCATCTCTATGTGCATCTTGAGGTATTTCTTCTCTAAGGAACTGAATAAATTTTTATCACCAGACATGTGGAATGAGGCTCCACTGTCAAGATACCAAACACAACCCATCATCAATGACACCATGCATGCGATGAGGGTAAAGTCCATTTTGGATTGAGAGGCTGATGACTCACCTTCCAATCCTTCTGAGGATCCCTTCATGGACTTCTTTGATGGGAAATTAGTCATATAAAGTCCCATCTTGTGACAATTAAATCATCTTACTTTAGACATGTCACCATTATTCCCTCCATGAGAAGAATTCAATTTGAAATGGGAAGCCTTCCCATTCCCTTTCCTTGCCTTATCAGCTAAGGCCATATTTTCTTCATCATCATTCTTAGATGAAGAACCATCTCGTGTGCTCATCCTAATCTCCTCCTGCATAAGATCCTACCATAGTCGTTCCCAATCCAACAGTTTCTCCCTTCCATTCATAGAGTCTTGGTAGCTATTCCAACTCTTTGGAAGGCCAAGGAGAGTGAGGCTCACCATATCATCACCAGCAGTAGTTATTCCAACACTACCAAGCTCAGCTCTATAGCTGGTGAGATTGTTCAGATATGTGGAAATAATATCTCCCTTATCCATCTTGATTCTTCGAACCTTATCCTTGAGCGCCAATTTCTTGTGGTTGCTACTATTCTGGTAGAGGTCTTTCAATGTCTTCCACATTGAAAATGGAGTATCATTCCCATGGAGACTCAAGACAATATGGCTCAAACTCCCTCAAGGATGATCTATCTTGCCTTTGCCACACACTTCTTCCACTCAGCCAACTCTTATGCATTAGCTGAAGTTAGCTCTGGGGTTTCTTGATCATTGAATTCCTTTAAGCCATTATATTCTAATATAGCCTTCATTATATCTTTCCATGCTATGTAATTCGAACCACCTTCCAAGGCATACTCGAGTCTCAAGCCAAAGAACACCATTGACCAACCTTTATGTATGATATGAATTCGATTTGCACCTGCAACCCCGAACTTCAAACTTCAGTATATTGTTCACAACTCCGATACCATGTAGAAAGTTTGTGGTAGGTTAAACTGATAATGCAATATAAATCAAAGCATAATACTATAACCTATTTCTACTATCAATTTGTGGAAGCTTAAATATTGAGCGGAATAATATCACCAGAAGAGGAAGAATCAATGGCGCAATTATAAAAACCCCACAATATTGTATTATCATACATGATGGAAATACATAGGAATTATAAAAATCCTTAGCTCTCATAGCTAGCCAGTTCTCAGTACAATCCTCATAGATGCTCGTAGGCAATCTTGGCTTCTCTCTAGCCTTCCTCTCTGCCCTCCAAGCTCCTATTTCCTTGTGTTGTTCCTTGTGGATGATTAGCCCATTACCAAGTGGAAAACCAAGCCTTTAAAATTGCACAATCCTCAAGGATGAATCCTTGACTGTATGCATATGTTTTTTCCATGAGAAAACACATGCAACTGATAGTACACTATCCTTGAACATTTATCTCAACTGGGTCTTTCTCAGAATAGATATGCATGAGTTTCTGATGAGGGAATCTTTAGTTAACTGGAGGAGCACTAGTTGAGTGCATTAATGCATCAACTGACTGTTAACTCACTATTATTTCTTCAAATAGTTTGGAACTAATTTAATTGGACTTACCTTAGTAAACTGAGTTAACTAATTACAACTCAAATATAACTCAATCTTGTCTCCTTAATTTAAGGGATAACTCTTGCATGACTTCAGAAAGACTTCTAACTTGAATTTCTCCAACTAATTAATTCAAAATAAATTAATTAATTATTTCCAAGTAGCTGTTAATACTAAATTCAATTTTAATTCACAATTTATTTCAAGGACAAATTAAATTGGAATATTATTGCCATATTTCAACATATCAGATCAGAACGTTTCCAAAAATATTTGCGCATGAGTTACAAAATGTAAAACCATTGAAATACTTCTTAGCACTTAGGTGCTAACATTGCTCTACACCCTTAGTTTTTTTGGTCTCCCACAACCATGTGCTAGTCTCATCAGAGCCCCTTTCATCAAATCAAAATTTTTGCTTAAAACAATTAGGCAAGAGTTAGGAAAACTCCAACCTCCGATATGTCGACCTCCAAAATGTTGTCATGTTGTCGTTATCTTTTCCACATGGAATACCCTTAGTCATGACACTTGTCACCAAGATTAGCCTCATTAGGCCACCAAATCACTAGTACAAAATGACTAATTAATTACTAAAAATACAAGTAAAATTTTCATACAAATGACCATTTTTCAGTCGGTGACCAATAGTAGCTAATTTATAGTATCTTATAATGCGACTAACTTTTAGTCTTTTTTTGCTTAGTCATTAATTGGTTTCCTCAATTTTACTATCTAGTAGTATATTTAGTCATTAATTTGGTCATTAAGTTTTCATTGGTTTAGCCATTAATTGTCGCAATTAATGATCAAATATACAACAAAATATATTACTATATGAATCCTTGATAAAACCAATTAATGACCAAAGAAATATGATTAAAATGTTGGTCATGTTATAAGATACAGTAAATTAGCTACTAATAGTCATATATATTCAAATTTTAGTCATCAATTAAAACCAATTAATGACCAAAGAAATATGACTAAATTTTATTCATGTTATTAGATATTGTAAATTAGCTACTAATAGTCTTATATATGCAAAATCTAGCCATCATTTTAATAAAAAAAAGTATCATTTGCAGTAGTCATTTTTTTTCTGGTATATTGATATTCATTATATAAATGACTGATTTACTACTTTCTATTAATTTTATTTAATTTCAATCATAATCATTATAAACGACTAATTTAGTCATATATTCATTTTATTTGTGTTCATCATTAATTAATATAAACTACTAATTTAGTAGTTTTAGATTGGTTTTATGTGTTCTTTATTAATCAACATAAATTAATTAGTATGATTTTGCGACTATATTTAAAAACAATTCTATACAATGTGCATGTTTATCTAATATGATAATGCAAAGTTACATATGTTAACTACAAGACTAAATAATATCAAGTGCAAATAAAAATAATTTCAACCATATAAATTTTATTATATAAAATATCAAATATTACAATATGATTTTCCAATTTAATATCGGTTGCACTGCAATTTACACATGAAATATTGTTTCATCATTTCAAAACATTATCATTGTGTTTCCAAAGAATTGAAAGTGAATTCACAAACTCTGAAGGCTTGATCATCATTCTCTATGAATGTCTCTTATGCAAGATATTGGCTCTAAGCTTATCACTAGACATATTCTCTTCTCTCTCTCATTTTTTCGTTTGTCACTCCAGTGTTATTGTTCTCATATTTCCTCAATTGTTGCTTTTTACCATCAATATTGAGTTCCTCTTCCAATAATGACATAATATATAATGCAAGTATAAGACATGAAAGGCGATGAATACTTGAATATAAAATAAAGTAGATTATAAAATATTTATAGGACATATACCTCAACGTTTGATAGTGGCCACTATGCAGCTAGATGACATGTATGAACAAAGCAAACAAAATGTCACCATAAAAAATAACACCTTAGAAACTTAGTATTCAACCATCAATAAAAACTTAGGAAAAGTAATACGACCTAAGTTATATGTTAAAAGTATTAGGAAATTGACAACTTGTGAAAACAAATGGAAAAAACAGAAGATCTGTGTAAAAAATATCTTTATTGCTTGTTCTAAAAGAGTCATGTTCCTTAAATTTGGATATTATTTTTCCCACATTAAAAGTTCCTTGCTATTATGACCTATGTTTTTATGATCATGAGATTGATCCAACATCATATTGGATTGTGGAGACAAAATGATTCAACTTTCCAAGATGAGTACCTCACTTGGTTGAATGAAGTTGCTAGTTGTGAGTAGTGCCAAAAACTTAGGGAAGTAGAACACTAAGGCCTAAGAAAATATATCACCACTTTTCCACTGAAGGAAACAATTTCAATCCCACAATGGCCTCTAGCAGTACATTTCGTTGGATGGATATCACACTCTGAGAGATGATTGTTTAATACAATGAGAAATGTACATATATTGTCACAATTCCCCTCACAATTAGACCCTATATTTGTGTCCTATAGTATTAATCACATTACGCTATTTAATTATAAATTATGACTATAATATTATTATTAGTTTAAATAATTATTCTGAAATTATGTTTTTAGTATTTTTGTATACATATAAATATTCCCAAAAAATGGTACTTTTGTGTACTAGTTTAATTTCGAGTGAATCTAAATACACAAGAAATTATGGTGCCTCAATGTTTCTCTAATGGTTATCTACTCATTGTACCAATTTCTCTCATGTCCTCTATTGCTTTTGGTGAATTCCTCTTTGATGATGTCCAATGCCAATGCAATGGACATTTATCCTTGATGTTTTTCTTAGACAAAGGGAAGCTTCAAAAGTAACAACCAAAAAGTAGCCTCAAATACATTATTGTGGGCCAAAATGCAGTAATTATATGACACACCAAGAAACACTGCGCGTTAATCATCTTTCCTTTAATATTGATTAATAATTTATTTGCATGATGATGTAATACTAAAGTGTCAAGTAGGTACATTTAAAGTTAGTCATCCATCAATATCACCTTTAAGAGTTCTTAGTACTTAGTACTTCCTATTACACACACAATAGATCACCAACTTCAAGGATAGCAATATAAACACAACAAAAATGAAATCAAATGAAATGATAGGAAGTAAGATGTAACTAATCTTGAGTCAAGAAAATACCAAGCCCTTCACATTAATAAGGGACTCTTAGGCACTAAAATAGAAAATCCCTCAATTGCATCATTTTCACCTTTTCTTTAATTTCTTTGATTGGGAACATAGCTTTAAAAATAAAAAAATGTCTCAAAATCATAACAAATGCTTGAGTGATTGTCGTATCAAATTAAACATAAAGGAAATCATTCGATATGCTCTTAAATTGATGAATATATTGAAGAATATGAAGCTTTATCATCCCTTGCCCCAGTCAAATTGTAATCCATGGTTGCCAATCAAGTAATCAATTTTTCTCCAAGATAGTTAAGGAATCACTTTGGAGGACTTCTAGAAGCATTGGGATAGTAGAAATGGAATTAACTAGGAGGAAAATGAATCACTTTAGTGGGTGCTCCAAAATATTTGAATGCAACTAAAAATGATTTTATACTCCCTCCACAGATTTTAAAACATAAGCCATTGAACTACATCTCATTTATTTTCCACCTTTCTGTAATATGTAATTCTTTGAGCAAAAATAGGGAATTCATAAATATTGTCATGAAAGAGGACTCTTCATAATCCGAATAAGTTGGACTCTAACAAATAAACAATTTCATGTAGTGAATAAATCTTAGATGGTATAATTTAGTGAATAAAATGAAAAATTTATTCTTAATCTCATTAGAACAAAAATAAATTAAACCCTAGCTAGTTGGGATCTAACAAATCAAGAATTTCATGTAGTAAAGTAAAATTACATGGTAGATCCCAATTACTTGCAATGAAAAATTTACTCTTGTTCTTATCACAAAATAGATAAATTCAAGAGTACATACATATTTCCTTATATGAGACAAACTTTGAATACATTCTGAGATTTTATAGAAATATAATGATACAATTTACGAGTAGGACATCGGAAAGCTACCTACATCTAGCACCCATCACTGGACAGTAGTGTTATTGTGACACCATATCATGGCATTAGAATCATGTAGATGGATAGTTTTATAGAGATACCTTGCAACAAATATTCAACACTACCTTCAAGCTTCAAATTCATCAATTGATTTACCTTAGTATTAAATTATAGTGGGATATCATTAAATACAACACAAAAAAATCCATTTACGATAGTTTTCATTGCCTTCTTTGGATCTATCCACCTTTGGAAATAGAATAACTGATATTCCCCAATTTTTTAGGTACTTTCCTCATGTTCAACATGGGCTATTGTGTCCTTCACATGGAAAAGGTTGCAAATATTAGATGTATAATGGAAACAAGCATGCAAGTAAAGGTTTCTCCTAAAGTTTCTTGTGTGAATTATAAAATACCATCTACTTAAAACATGATATATGGTAGTAACAAAAACCTACCCAAGATCCCAATTAAGAATTCAAAATGTTGCAAATAGGAGATGTCTTAAACAATATCAATTATTTAATTGCATAATCACACTAAAATAGACACATCTTCAAAATGTTGAAAATTGTGAAAAAATTAGAGTTGTAATATCATAGTTATGTCACGGTAGATATAGCTATGTAAAGTGTAACTTATATCTAAAACACGTAAATGTAAATGATATAGCTACATGAAATGTAAATTCTATATAAAAAATGGAGTCGAAATATTATAGTAACGTCAGGATGGATATAGCTACGTGAAATGTAACTTCTATATAACATTCTAAATACCCTTTTTCAGTGATTTAAGAGACTAACATTTTTTATCTTCAGTTAATAACTTAATGTTCCACCAAAAATAGCATTGATTTGGTTCTTCACCAGCCAAGTAGGAATTTTAAACCAGTGTGAAAATGCTTACTCATTCCCCCGCCATATATCTGATATTTTATTTGTGTGTGAATTCAAGATAGTGTAATGTAACTTCTACATTCTAGTGTAATGTAACCGCTACATATTTGACAATTTAAATGTAAAAAATACCCAGATTGAAGTTATACAATTAACATATGCATAATAAGATACAATATGCATGAGTTATAAGTAATATGATGTTTACATGTTATATCAAGACAAACTTTTTCTCATCTCATTAACACTTATCTTATAGTTGGTGATGTATATAGCCTTTAAAATTATGAGCCATCCTTATCATATCTTATATGTAACGATGGATATAGATTTTAAAAGAATCAAACTTATTTGTTATTTTATGTATGGTCAATTTAAATGGAAGTGCTCATAATTTTATTCAATATTATCTTGTACAACTAGAAATAAAATGATGTGGGGGTGGTGTTTCTAGCGATTTTCAAACTTGCTTTAATTACCTAAATTTAGCATATTTAAAGTAAATAGCTGCATTAACCATCTTATCCTCAAATCAGTAACTTTGCTTAGGCAATATTCATGGCATCCACCATCTCTGAAAATTATGAAATATTAGTAGTATCTTGCACTAACTAGACAATGTTGGCATATAATTTTTTATTGTGTTTTTTACTCTGTATCTTAAATTTATTGATATTTTATGATTCTTGGTTTCAATTTCCATGCTAAGATTGGATTCATCATTCCTACTAGGAATTTCAATTGTTCACACATCATATTTCTCACTTCTAATTGTATAAAAAATAGAGAGTATGCACAATGACATATAGTGACATGTGGGTGTCTATTTTATTCAATGATATGCTTGATTTTTTAACCCATTCCTATCCTACCACAATGAAGTTAAGAAAGAGAAGGACACAATAAGGACTATAAATAAATGAAATTAAAGACTTTATAATGCAACTCAAATTGTACCTTAATGTAACGATAAGTATTTGCAGTTGCCTAGTCACCGATAAGAATCAAATGACACTGAAAAATTCCTTGCATTATGAGAATTTTGTTGCACCTGTATTAATCATCTATAGTAGTTCCTTGACTTTCCTATAGATATAATTTTAGAAACAATCTTTCTCCTTCAATTCTCCCCTATATGGATCATCTTTGTCCCCACTATTGATAGTTATTTTTCAAGGCTATAGAATGGAACTCTCCAATTGCATCATCACCTTTCAAAACAATGCTTGAGTATTTCCACATCATTGTCAAACTAGTCTCTACTCAGGTCCTCGAAATCCTTGATTTCCCTCCATCACACAAACCTCTTTTTGTAATAAAATTATAAATCCCATGTTTGTATTCCTCGTCCCCAACATACCAATTCTTTATAGTGTAATACTTTATCGTTGGTCCCTTGGTGTAATAGAGATCCAATTTTGTCACATGGAGATGATTGGTGTCATAAAATGGTGCAGTGCATCATTCAATATATGTCACAAAACTCCTCTCAACTCACAAAACTCCTCATATTTACAACAATAAGGGTCCTATCAAACTTCCTAGTCTCCATCTCATTCATCCTAAAATAAGTGGATATTCCAATGGGTGACGAAGCCTATTTGGGTTCTTAATAGAAGAATTTGTCACTAAAAAGAGAAATTACAATGCAGCATAATAGTTATTAGTAGGAGGAGCAAAAATTCCAAGCTACTTCCTAACTAGATCAAGATGCTCTCAAATTACCTCTTATAATGAACAAAAGATAACATCAACTGCCTATAGAGTCTACTTATGCATGGTAGCAATGAAAACACTGTCAAAAACAACATCTAAAACAACATTGGTCAATCTCTTCTTCTAGTCAAGGACATGCCTAAATTTTGAAAAGTATCAAGTAGGTTAGGGTCTACCTCATCTATGTTTCCCCTCTTCTTCTACTCTCTCTGTTTAGGTTCAGAATAATAGAAATGGTCTTGGAAATGGATGGGTGGATAAAATTTATCATACTATTTTGGTTCTTCCATTTTTAGTCATTGCCTGTAAGCATTAAGTCTAATTTGCAAAATCCATTCAAGTTCCTTCTTTTTAGGTGAAATTAACCTAAGATTTGGAGAGTTTTAAGGTTTAATGGATCTAAGTATATTCTACTTAAAATATAGTAACATGGTTTAAAATTATATGCATTGATATGAGAATCTAAGGATGAAACATAAAAAATTTTATGTTCATGAGTACAAGAAATTTTAATTTCATGTAATAAAGCTTGAGGAAGGTCTAGTATTGTCATCCTACCAAAAAATTTTCTTGCATCACTTGAGCCCTGTCAATTTGGGCATGGTAGATTCCATTACACAAACAACCAACATAGATCCATCTTTACTTTGGATCTACCATGCGTAGAGAGGGATCAAATTTTAATTTCATGTAACAAAGCTTGAGGAAGGTCTAGTATTTTCATCCTACCACAAAATTTTCTTGCATCACTCGAACCCTGTCAATTTGGGCATGGTAGATTCCATTACACAAACAACCAACATAGATCCATATTTACTTTGGATCTACTAGTTTGCATATCAGGATATTTGATCCCTCTCAGGGATTAGTAAATCCATAATAAAGATGCATCTATGCTTGTTTAATTCCCTTGTTTAAATAGGCTACATTCCACTTGAATACCATGGGACATTACCATTGGTTCTCAATACCATGGTTTAATACCATCAGTTCTCAACACCATGGTTCAATACCATGTGTCATATTTACTTTTATTAATATTAATATTAGGGCTGATAATTTTTTTTGCATGGTATTAATAAAAAAATTTCGCATAGTATTTGGCCCATGGTATTAAATGGTATTTGGCCCATAGGCTTCACCTAAATAAAACCTCTTTTTTGAGTCTTCTTTAAATATAAAGAGGTTTATAGACTAAATATAAAATGAGGTTTTATTTATTTACATTAACTCTATTTATTTATATTTTTATTTATTTACCATACCTTTGGAGTAAGTATAAAAAGAGGTTTTATTTATTTACCGTACATATTTTTTCAGTGTTCATAAACCTCTTTATATTTTAAATTTATATTGTGTTTATACATAATAATAATTAGATTGATTTCTAAATAGGGCCATAAAAAAAGTTAAATGTTAAACATTACATGTTAAATGTTTACATTTACATGTTATGTGAGATATACCACCATACTGGGTTGTAGACCTCCTCTTGGCGCAATGAACTAGTAAAAAAAAGGTGAAAAGAAAAGATAAAATTACATGCATTCTGACCCTAGAAATGTGAGGGAGGAGGGAACTCATCTGTACAATAAGGAAATCAAAAATACTTACTTGTCCATTGTCTTTTGATGAATTATTCTCCGCAGTCAAGATCTGCATTACCATAATCATTAAACCCTTTTTACAGTAAGGACATGAAAAATGCTTACTTGTGCATTTTCTTTTGATGAAATGTTGGCGTGATTAAGATCTGCATTGTCTTTTGATGAAATGTTGGTCGTGATCAAGATCTGCATTTTATTTTGATGAATTGTTGGCCACAATCAAGATCTACATTGCCTTTTATTGAAATGTTGGTCGTGATCAAGATCTGCATTTTATTTTGATGAATTGATGACGACAATCAAGATCTACATTGTCTTTTGATGAATTGTTGGTCAGAATCAAGTTCTGCATTATCACGATCATTAAACCATCAACTCTAGATCAAAGTTATGCTTTAATCATATAAACCCTCGAAATTGTTTACCCATAAGAACAAAAATCATTTTTAGTTAAACCAAAGAACTCTCTAGAGTCCAAATTCATACCCATGTACAAATAGCCAAAGTCACCACGCTGAATGGCATTTGCCTTCCTCCATCCAGTCGTTGATACTCTCCTAAGGTGTTTCCCATGCAAACTCATTGATACTCTCCTAGGGTGTTTCCCATGCAAACTCCATCTGGTCTTTGAATCCCATGAAATCATGACCTTGCCCTTCTTCCATCTAGTTGTTGATATTCTCCTAAGGTGTTTCCCATGCAAACTCCTTCTGGGATTCGAATCCCATGAAATCCATAGATCACGTTGATGGTCCTCCTTCTTTTAGCATTTCCACACAGATATACAAGGCAGGAAAAAATGCAGTGCTACAATGTGATGTTATAATCTGTGAATATTTGATTTGAATCCAACACTAAACTGGAAATGAAAAAGAAAATAAATATTTATAATGGAAAAAATAAATGAAATATTTATAATATAAAATCAAATATATAAATTGCAATTGGGTTAAATGATTTATTTTTAATAAGAAGTATTAAAGAGAAGATGAACAAGTTAAAAATGATATTGGGATGAGTGTAAAAATTTAAATATGGCATTAATTAATAATAAAAATTAAATTAATAAAAATAATAAATTCAATTTGTTATATTTTGATTTTGTTATTAATTTCTAAATAGGCTTTGTTACAATACCATGGGCCAATACCATGGCTTATCAATACCACATGCGACTACTAAAAATATTCCCATAGAAATTAAATTAAGGTTTAAATAAGATTGAGCTAAGATGAATCTATGCTGGTTATATATATAAGGAACTGACATAGATCCATCTTAGCTAAGGATCAAAGGGATGAGAGCAAGCAAATTGACTAATTATAATAGATTAAATATAGTGCATGATTTTTTAAAGTTCTTCCTTATTTTATTTCCTTTGATATGATTGTTCCAAAATATAGGTTTGATATTTTACAACCAGTTAAGTTTTTTTAATTTACATCATTTCTTAAACACAATACAATGTGATCAAATTTAAGAGAGAATGGGGAGAGCATGTTGA